>PVKM010043808.1:0-12422 GCA_004027735.1 Carollia perspicillata | reverse complement strand
CTTGTCTTCCCTCTGACAACTTCTGATGCACTAAGAGGCCAATTATAAGTCAGATGTCTGAGAGTCAGGCTGGACTCTATTCCAGACCATGAATATGAGATTTTTCTGAGGAAATAAAGCTTATATTACTGTCACTTTGTGGCCACTTTCAGTAACCCATTAGTAATGGTTTATGTAATAATGTGACAGACCAACTATTTTTATATGCATTTCTTGCAAACAAAAAATAAATTTTCCTCCTTCATTACATTACCTCCTTTACACATGAACTAAGCCATCTAATCTAATGCCGACCAGTGCACTGAAGGTGCGTGCTTGGGAAAATAAGAGTACAGTGGGTTCTGAAACACAGAATGAATGTGCAATATTATTTATCAGTGACTCAGCCTCCTGTATTTGTGTTGTTGTAACAGTTTATCAGTTAATGTCTCATGGCATACTTTCTCTTTACTTCTGCAGGTATGAAAATAAAGCCATATGTATTATGAGACATATTTAGTGAGGCCAAGAAGATCCGAAATTAGAATTCCAGTTCTATCAGTTGAGTGATTTTTTTTCTCACTCCTGCTTTGTAAATGGTCAGATTGTTGAAGGTAGAATGTATTTGTCACTAGGCTAATACACCAGCCAAATGCTCACATTGGCAGAAAAATCATATAGCAGGAAATTATTTCATAAAGTGAAATAATTGTATAAGGTGAAACATTTTTATGCTCCATTATTTTAACTTTAAACTGGTAAGGTACTTTTTCCCTCCCTTTCATTACAAGGAAAACTTGATCGTTAAAACCCTCTGAATATGCTCTGTGAACGTGCATGGAGTGTGCGCTGCCTGTTCTTGCCCAGAATCTTGCCCGTGACTCTCTAGTTACAGGTCAGGGATGGCTCTAAGTCTCGGCCCCCACAGCATCCTACGTTTACCACTAAATAACATGGAATAACTGTCTTCCAAGACACTTGCCTTAAAAGATTGTAAATATAGCCCAAATGTCCAAAATTTCCCTTAACAATTTCCATTGTAGCTTTACCCAAGTATGAACTTTAAAAGGGCCTTTTGGGTATAATCTGAATTTCCCTTTTCATCTTTATTTTCCCCTCCCTTCCTTTCTGCGTCCTTCGCACCAGTAAAGGACGACCTGACACTGCTGCCAGCCGCCCTGCTTCAGAGACATAGTCCCTTCCCTCCCATCTTTGTAGGTCAAACCCAAACAAGACACGTCTCCAATGTCACCTTCTTTCCCAAGTCTTATATTCTGCATCCCCAAGTCCACCTTCCCCAGATAGAAGTCACCTCTTTCTCCCTTCTTGGAATGCCTGTAACACCACCTCCCATTTGTGGCAATTCTCATGTTCTACCTCACATTTCAGGTGGTTACATATATGTCTTAATCCTAGGGTTTCTAGAAATCAGCTCAGGGCGGTAGGCTCTTTGTCTGTGCTTCTGTAGGACAGCGGTTCTCTGTTGTTCTCTGTCCTGGCGCCCTTGTGACTACTCTGGGAGGCTCACCTGAAGGGTTACCCAGGACCCACGTTACATCCCCACACACGGCTGTGTTGTTGTGGGAATGCAGCTCCGCCTGGCCTGCCTGTGCTCTGTTAGAAATTCATGAGGCAGAGTTCTCCAGTGTTCCTGTCAGCGTGCCATCTTTCTGTAGGCTCGATTTGCTGTTGGTCACGCTGAGTACCTCCTGCAGCAAGGCTTGTCCTGCTGCACGCGAGTCACAGGACCCACTCCGTTCACCACTCCCTGGGGACAGGCCTCACCACACAGGCCTCACCACATAGGGACTGCGCCGGGACGCTGATCGGAGTTGGGAGCGTGCCATGGAGAGCTCGCAGGATGCCGGCATGCCATGGCCACACCATGCGGGGCCTCTGCCCTGGCAAGTTGTACATAAGAGCTGCATGCATTTTTATGGAATCAACTTACCTAAGTTTAGAAATCTGTTTATACTTTCAACATGTACTCTTCTCTTGATTAAAAATTCCATGGTTTTCTTACCTCAGAATGAGGAATTTTATCTATGTATCCTTTTTTTTTTTTTTTTTGAGCCAAAAGAGGACTTCCCCCTTGTTACAGTGACCAAGGATTTAGAGAACAAGCCTGTATTTAACCAGCGACTTGCCTCCTGATGGTTCAGTTACTGTAAGGCAGAATTTTCACATTTATACTGTTAGTACCTAGGCCAGTCGTGGGCATTTTTGCTTTTATTTGTATGTTTAGTTTTTTAAATCCACACCTCAAGATATGTTTATTGATTTTAGAGAGAGATGGAGAGAGAGAGAGGGGGGAGAGAGAAAGAAACATCAATCAGTTGCCTCTTGTACATGCCCTGACTGGGGATCATAACAGCAACCTAGGTATGTACCCTGACTAGGGTTCAAACCTGCAAATTTGGTTGAATAGGACAAGGCTCCAGCCAACTGAACCACCAGGCTAGAGTATGTTTTTTGCTTTTAGATCCATTCTTCAACCTTTACAGCTCTGCCCTGTATCACACGAGGGCCGATCCCTAGAGGGTGCATTTCCCTGTTCTCAGGATTCTGGCCGGGTTCAGCAGTGGGAGATCGGAGGTCTGCTGCGGGTAACCCCAACCACCCGGCTCCTGAGAACACTCTCCCCTTCCCACCGCTGCCAGTCTCCAGGCTGCTTCCCCACGTCCCAGGAGTTCTTAGCTCTTCCTGTGTACTCAGTTTCTTGTATTTAATTTAATCCTCTTTGTTTTAACTACTCAGAATGGTTTGTTTTTCTAGTTGGCTCTTGACTGATACACACTGCCCCTGAACCTCCTTCTTCAGCTCTAGGGATACAAAGATAACAAATGATCTCATTCCTCGAATTCTGTAGTTTGAAGGGAGTAGCGTTCCCCTCTCTGTTGCCTGAGACAAGTCGCATTTCTCCCACCCGTCCACATGGAGAGTTTGGCTTCAATCGCTAGGGACAGGAAACAGTGTTAGTACTGCCACGTGACCATGGTTACAATCTCTGGGTCTGTATGTCTTCACCTGTAAAATAAAAGGTATAACAATACCTGCCTCATAAAATTGTTGTGAGCAGTAAATGAATGAATATGTATAAAGTGCTGAGAACACTGCTTGGCACAGAGTGAGCTCTAGATAAGTGTTAGCTATTATTATTTAACCAAAAACAGTGCATTATCTTTTCTTGCTTGTTAGTTTGATTTTGAAAATGGTGAAGTACAAAGCTAATTTGTCTTAGGGTTATCATGACATTATTAGATTTGTAACTTGTCTTCCTGAATCAGCCGAAGACAAATGGAACCCATTAACTTTGCAGAATTTAATATTTGGCCCTGAGCTTTATCATTGGTAATGCTATAAAAATTAGCCACATAAATTTGTTACTGCCTTTGGAAAATGGTCATAAGCATTATGTCTCCTATGAAATCCTCTCTTTTGAATGACTTCTTTTAGAATTCAGTTTCTTTAAAAAAAAAAAAAAAGCCTTGTTTGCTTTATGGACTGTTAAAGCTTTCTTCTTTTTTATCATGGTAACTATGTAAATGGTCACAAATCCCTTTTTGCTTTGGTAGCTGGGGAGCTCAGAACTAAATTTAAAGTTAATTATAATGTTTGTATCTGTCCCTCCAATTCTCCCCCATTTTTGTTTCTTCTTTAATATGGCCTTGGTTTTCTAATTCAATTTATTTTTGTTTAATTTTCTATTCATATTTTACCATTTATACTCATTAAGTATAGCATTCCTTGTGGAATAAGATGTGACATCCATAAATAATACTAAATTTGTAGGACTTTTAGAGCATGTTGTAAGTTTTTCCATCATTATGGTATTCGGAGTCACCAAATATGTTTAGAAATTCATTTCAAGGTAAAAAATACCACAGTCTCAGGTAGCTATATTCCTCAGCATGACCTGTCTTGAGAATTTGAAGTGGTTTGATCAGATGCCTCAGTCATTTTTATTTCAGAATCAACTATAATAACCTTTACCAAAGTCTTATAGAACCTGAGTTCTATGGGATGTTATTGTTATTTGGAGAAAGGCTTTCTGGTCAAGTGGTTGAGAAATGCCCAGTTACATAAAATTCCCACTCCCCTTTTTTTTTTATCTGAGACTCCAGTTAATATTTTGGGAAACTAGAGTTCTTCAGTGCAGGTGAATATTCTGTGGACTGAGCTTTGCCTACATAATATAGGCAAGTGCCATTTTTTCAAGAAAAGTCCACAAGAAAATGTGAAAGAGCTGTTCACTGTCAATTAAACATATTTCTTAAAGGAATCAGGAGTCTTGAAGATTTCTTAATTTAAAGCAATTCACCTAAATAAGAAAAGCAGATTCTTTGAAAGTAAATGCACATTTTTAGTGCTGGGTCCTCACTGTGTTTGCTTAAAGTCTACTCGTCTGAACAGAAATGTAAAATCAATGACTATGTCACTAATGTGGCATTTAAGCTGTTTGTTCTGCATCACAGAGACACAATTTAGCTTTAGACACAGTCAGATTAAACACGGATCTAAGAATAGAGGTAAAGGGATCAAGCCGTGAATATAAAAAATTCTTTTAAATGACATGCTTAGGAAACAAAAGTAATTACTTTTTAGTGATTTTTCCATATGTAAACCTCAAACATGAGGCATAATTTGATTAAGATTGACAAGCCTAATCTATAATTAAAGCAGCTCGGAAAGACATTTAACAGTGATTTACTTCTTCTTAAAGCTGAACAAAATGGATACTGCTAAATGGCACCATCAAATAATACAGCATTTTGGCTGCCTGATTGTGCTTGGTTCCAGAGAGCGCAGTGTGCCAGCCACAGAACCCTACATTTCACTGTTCATGTGGACATTTATTCCCAGAGAGGTGACATTCCTCTTCCAGCGCAGTTTTCTAATAATAACCAGAATCATCATGGCTAGCATTTGTTTTATGCTTAACATTTGCAAAAATACTTGCATGTATATTGTCTTGTTTGTTACAACAACAAGATGGATCAGGAAAAGTATCAGAAAGGACAGTTATGCTGGGTGCTTAGGAGTTCAAGCGGTGGAACTGGATAGACAGGTTTAAATCTGACTCTGCCGTGAGTTCTGTAACCTTTGGCAGGTCACTGGACCTGTTTCCTCCCCTATAATATGGGCGTAATCATTGAATATCATTTATATGGTTACGTGAGGATGGACTAAAATAATCCAAGTGCTTAATGAATAAGCACTGGGCAAATTATTTTAGAAAATGAGACTCAAGAAGAGTGACTTGTTCAAGGTTGCAGAAAAAGAGCTAGCATTTGAAAGTTGATTTTTTTTTCCTTCTTCTTCGTTTTTACAAACAGAAGTCTATTTAGAAAGTCGCAGAACTTTGATCTTTTATTTCCGGTAGTGACACTGTAAGAGCCCGGCGTCTGGGGGGCAGCTGCCTGCCTGGTAGTGCCCCACTGACCCAGCTGAACAAAGCTCCAGCACGTGACCTACTGTGGCACCAAAAGTGTGTGAGCTTAAGAATTAGGCAGGTACAAGGTCAAATCCAGGTGCTGCCACTTACTAGCTCTGCAGAACTGGGATAATGATACCTCTCTTCAGAATCATGGTGAGAATTCAGTGAGACGCTGTATGTGAACTGGCCGGTCTGTGGTAAACTCGCAGTGGATGTTGGTCACTGTTGAGAAGCCACGTGGGAGGAGGGGGCCTCTGTTATCAGTCGGGCTGGAGCAGGGTTTGCGGTGGGGTGGAGACTTAGACTCATCTTCATTTTCTGTCCCCAGATGTAAAGAAAGAGATGGAAAGTCTTTCACATCTCCATTATTTTTTAACAACCTTGTTTATAAACTTTATCTGCATAATCCAAATAAAATATTAAAGCTCCTTTAATAGGCCCTTAGAAGTAACATTCTGGCAAGCTCTTCCGAGCCCGTTTACTGCATCTGGGGTTTGCAGTTACAGGAAGTCAATATATAACTTTAGATATTATTCGGAGGTTACACTTAAATATTAGATGCTCAAAAGAACCTAGGAGAGTGGATTGCAGTAGCCCCACTCTTATCTGCAGGGGGTGCGTTCCAAGACGCCTAGTAGATGCCGGAAACCACAGACAGTGCTGAATTCACTATAGACTGTGATTCTACCTGCACATACTTACCCCTGATAAAGCTTAACTCGTAAGTTAGGTACAGTAAGAGATTAGCAACAATAATTAACAATAAAAATAGAGACAATTCTAACAATATACTATAATAAAAGGTATATGAAGGTGGTCTCTCTCTTAGCAAACTAGCATAGATTTCTTTTTTCTTCTTCTCAATTTCACGGATAGAAAATTTTATCTCAGCAGCTTCAGTGTATGATTTTTTTCTTTCCTTATTAAGTTGAGAACTCTCACCTTTTTCCTTAATGGAAGCACTTTATAGCTTCTCTCCGGCATACGAGAATTGCCAGCACCACTGTCCCTGCACTCCGAGGTCTTCATTCAGTAACGTAAGGGTGACTTGAACACAGCACTGCTGATCTGATAACTGAGGTGGCTACCGAGTGACCAACAGGAGGGCCGTGCATCCAGCCTGGACACACTCAGCAAAGGGGCGACTCCTGTCCTGGGCCCTGCCACGCGGGACAGCGGAGCCTTCACAGGGCGTGCCAACCATGATGCCAAGTGAGGGGAAATGGCGGCTTTTCTGAGAGGCTGTGAAGTGCTGGGAAGTCTGGGAACCTTGCTTCCCAACCCCACCTCTGCCACCACTAACTCTGAGACTCTGTTGGTGTCCATTCCTGTGAAATGAGAGAGCTGGGTTTGGTCTGCGGTTCTTTCCTTCTTTGGTGCCGTGCTGTCCTTGGGGATCTCTGGGTGTTAGGACTCCTCTCCCCAGAAATATGCACATGGACCGGTGCACCCTCGGGCCCCACAGGCAGCCCTGAATACATGGCCCGTCCCTCCGAGTCATCCTAGCCCTGGTGCCTTTGAACATTCTGCTGCTTCTGTGAAATACGTGGAAAGGGAGATGCAGTACCTCAGTTCCGGAGAGAGGATTAAGAAATGTTGCCATCCTTCACAACTCTGTGGCTGCTTAAGGCGCATACTGTAAAGAGCACCTTTAATGTAGTTTAATTAGTCTAGCTAATTAAATAGCCCTGATTCGGTACGTGGTTGATCTCAGGGCGGAGAAATGAGCGACTCATTCTCAGTGTGTACATGGGAAAAAAAGAGGAGAGTTCATATTTTATTTATAAAGAAAAATAAAAGTTTTATCCTTTCTTTAAATGTTCATTTTTTATTTTTGACGAGAAGCAGCCAATCAGAACTCTGGAGCTATTGGGTAGTTATTATCCTTCATGTGCTAATTTCTAAGCAGGAAAAATATGATTAAAATGAGTTTCTGCACAGCTGTTGATTAGGCATAATGGCAAAGTAATCATCATAAAGTTAATAATCAGAGCAGAGCGAACATTTGGAAAGTTATTGTTTAGTAACTAGAAGGCTCTCAACACCAAAACAACATCCAACTAACTAGAAAATTATGCCCCCACTATTTACCTTTTTGTCTGCAATTCAACATCAGTTAAAAAGAGAGAACTAAAAGCAGTTAATTACATCTATTTGGAGGTCAACTTTCAACAGCTTAAACCTCCATGGTAAACAAACCACAATATTGAAAGCTTTTTTGAAAAATCAATCAATAAATACCCTTTATACTAGGAAAAGCTGCAACACATTTAACAACACATCAATAAATCCTAAACAAGCCTTGTACTTTGATTAGGTCAAAACCCCTGTTGCCTGCCCTCCCTGCCCCGTGACATGCATTCCCATTCCATGGGTGGGGGTGTGCCCGTGGCTTGGTGATACTGCAGTTGGACAGCTATTACAGACCTCCACTGAGTACTTTTTCGTGATGGTACAGCTCCCCCTGGAAAACAGAGATTAATGAGTTCACAATTGGGACAGCACATACTTTCAGATCTTGATGATGATAACAAAGCACTATTTAGGATGCTTGATAACAGAATTACTTCTTTTCTTACATTTTGTCATCTAGAAGTCTAAAGTCAGTAGCATTAATGGGAAGGTAGGCTAATGTAAAGGTACTCCAGACCTAGGAAGAGCAAATGGGGTTCTTGGTAAGCATCTTTCATTGAGATCCTGATTGAAGACCATTGGGCAAGGTTGCTTAGGATCCTAACTACAACCTGTTGCAAATCATT
Source organism: Carollia perspicillata (assembly GCA_004027735.1). NCBI lineage: Eukaryota > Metazoa > Chordata > Mammalia > Chiroptera > Phyllostomidae > Carollia > Carollia perspicillata. The sequence goes on along the minus strand of PVKM010043808.1, from coordinate 4,247 downwards.
GGGAGGGTGAAAGAAGGTGATCATACTACGGGGGGTGGTTAGATGCCCAGTCGTAGAGAACACCCGAGCACACAAATGTTTGAGGTCTCAACACCTGCTATTGTTTTCTTTCTATGTTTGCCTTCTCTTACTTTCTTTTTCTTTTTGAATTTTACATTCAAATTCCTTAGAATTCTTTCCCACCACCCTGGGCAAAAGAACTGGATTTCCTCTACCAAAGGAGCTAACATATTTGCCATGATTTGGGGTCACTCTAGGCAAAATTTCTCAACATAACATCTTTCTTTTTATTTTTTTTTCTTTAAAAATAAATGTGCACTTCAAAAAGCCACTGGGCCTCATCCTCTGGCCAACCACTGCTTGGAGGCTCTCCCGATGCTCTCTCTGACCTGTGATTTTGTAGTTTTAGTAGAAGACGGCTGAGTATAGATTGTGAAATTCTCTGTCCCCATTCCCATCATAAAAACATGAAGACTCATTAATCTTCATCTCTCACTAAATAGCAGTCTCCTCATGTGGGTAAAATTCTGGAATGTTAAAATCAGTGCTTTGCAAAGGTGTTCACCTCAAGACTCTGCTTCTGCAAAACTCCAAATTTCCAGTGCTGTGAGCGCAGTGCTGGTCCCTTGGACAGGGAAGAGGCACAGTCAAATATTTGAAACTCGTGTTGAGAGTTAGGGGTTATCTAGGTTTTTCTCCTGGGATCATTTTGAGGAAAGAGCAAGATGTGGAAGCTCCGACTGTGCAGAGCATAAATGAAGGTGAAAAGCTGATAAAATTACGGTGGGCGATGAACTAGCGTGGGATGGGCATGGAGAGCTCTCGAACAATATTGGTCAGTATTTTTTCTCAGTTCTTCCCACAAGTTGTGAGCCTTTTAGTCTTCTCTCTGGGTTATAATTGAAGCCAAGGATGGTGGTTCCCTAGGAGTAGATGGTGTTCAGAACCCCCCACCCCTATTCTTGGTTCCCGAAAGATGGTGCCCGATCCCTGCTCACCCCCCCTTTGGAGATGGCTCTGCTTTCCTGCCTGGTGTGAGATTCCCAGCACAGTGTCAGGAGATATTCCTGGAGAATTTTATGGGGTCTAAACAAGGGAAAAGGGCCCTGGCTGGTATGGCTCAGTGGATTGGGTGCTAGCCTGTGAAACAAAGGGTTGCTGGTTTAATTCCCAGTCTAGGGCTCATGCCTGAGTTGTGGCCCAGGTCCCCAGTGAGGGGCGTGTGAGAGGCAACCACACATTGCTGTTTCTCTCCCTCTCTTTCTCCCTCCCTTCTCCTCTGTCTAAAAATAAATAAACAAAATCTTAAAAAAAAAGGCAAAGGAAAAGTTTCACTCCCCATCCCCCATAGTTTCTTCCCAACCTCCTACACTCCTACCCCCATATTTTAGGACATTTCCCTTAATGCCATTGTGTCGAATGGAGTGAAGTTGACTAAGATGAAGTTATAATGATTTGGGGATGTGAACATGATTATTTCTACTACAAGTCTTATAGAGGCCCTCCACACTTTGCCATCAGACAGATGTCCAGAGACCTCAGAACTACTTACTAAATTTTTGCTTCTCTTGGTCATCATACTTCAGGATCTGGATGGCTTCTTTTGACTTTCCTGAACTTCCCGAATTTCACCTGCTGTAGCCCAGATTAAGCTCTTTGCCTCTTCTTTCCTGCTGTCACCAGGCAACAGGCATGAGCGGGTGATGCTGAAATACAGGGGGGGGAAATGCAGGAACTTCCTTTGATCTCGTATGAAGAAATTACCCTGTGCCCGTTCTCTGCGTGAGTTGGTATTAGCAGTTAATACAGTTTGATGGATTTATTGTATCTTATAACCTAGGCCAAGGAGTCCAAGGCCGATCATTATACCAGTCATCAAAAGCCTGCCAGCAGGCTAAGCTCCAGATGGTTCTGTCAAAGCGTAGGCCCTTTGAGGGGCCTCCTACAGCAATAAATCATGGCCTCTCCTGGTTTAAGAATAAAAGTGGTTTAGGTGTGATGGCCATCTTTAAGCGAAAGACATTTTCTCTCACTCTGGGTCTCTGCTACAAGACTGAAGGGACCTTGAGATGGTGAAGAACGTTTTCTAACACCTTTCGTGTTCTGTATCATGTGAGGATGGTGTTGGGCTGCATACAAGAGGAAATGGGACTGGCAGCAGCTAAAATTAGTAAGGGGGTTATTTATTTCACATATCAAAGAGTTCTAGGGTAGGCAGCAGGAAGAGAAGAAAGAAGAAAGAAAGCAAAGGGCAAGAGGCTGGAGGGCATGCTAACCACATCATTCTCTTCCTGGACTCTCAAAGATTTCCTGGACTCTCCCACTTACCTCTCAATGGTCAGAACTGGGTCCCATGGCCTCTGAGCTGCAAGGCAGTCTGTGGAAGAAAGTAATTTAGTTTTCTAGCCTTTTTGTGAGAAGACAAGAGAAAACTGGGCTGTGAGTGACCTTTGGGTGGCTAACGGTGTCTGCCACACTCCCTGTGAGACTTTCTCCCTGAAGCAGTTCTCATCCTAGCTGTGTATTAGTGTCTCTGGGCCAAATGGAAGCCAGAATAACCTCAGGCCGGTGAAATTAGCATCTCTAGGTGGGCCCCCACAGTGCCGAAGTTCCTCCAGTGATTCCAGTGCACCGCTGAGGTCCGGACGCACTGCCACACTTACCTTCATCAGTCTGAGGGCTGCCCCAAGTGTGAATTTTGACCCGATTCTCACTAGAAACAAATAATAGGTTGTAACATGTTCAAGGGGGACAGGACCTGAGCAGTCAAGGTCTGCTCAAGGCCAAATCTATAGTCAGTGAAGAGTTTGGGGCGGGATCCCCAGATCCTCCATCCCCCACCCACGCAACTAGAAGTGGCCCCCACCCAGGTTTCCCATTAGTACGTCCAGTCAAACGCAGTGTTGACGAGGTGGCTGTGGGGGAGAATTTAACTTTGATCCAGTTAGTACTGAGGTTGAGGAGAGCAGGTAACCTTGGCCTGCTGTTGTTTCTCCTCTTCTCCAGTCAAGATGCTCAGCGTGAACTCCTATTTGGGATCAGCGTGTAATTTCAATGTTTATTAATCCAGAGCTACTTCTCGGTGAAGGGGATGCTTACGGGCTTGAACTGCTAAGGCTCGCTCTCTCTCAAGGTTCCCTTGCTAATCTGCTCCCGGGACCATTTACTGGGCGTGCAACTGCCAAACAGCCCAACAGTGAATGACCCTCGTTCTCTGGAGCGTCCGATTTCTGAAGCCAGAACTGCTCTTTCTGCCCCTGGCGGGGTTGATTAACACAGGGTTTTTCAGACTATTCCCACTGGAGACTGCCTTACAGATCATCCATCCAAGCTGGTGTGACTTGCCCCAAATCACCCAATCTATCAGTCGCAGCTCTGAAACGTTCACATCAGTCTAATTGGTCAGATGTTTTTGTATAGCAGAAACGTAACAAATGTGACCAAAGATACACTGGTGCCTAATCATTACCTTCCAACTATTCCGCACAGATCTTTAAAAATAGTTCAGGGCCCCAAACAAACTCCTCTTGCAGGAATAACTCAGCGAGCTGAGGGAAAAGCAAATGCATATTTCTGTGTGCATTTCCTGAATGGGATGCTCACACTGCTCAGTGGCACTGGGAGCCCCTTTCAACACCAAGTGCAGGCCCGGCCTGTGTGCATTCACTCCCGACGTCTGTTGATCTGAACCGACCCCTGCAGACCCTCCACTTGGCTACCCATTAGTTAGGATGCCTCTGCAGGACCACATTATTACCAGCTATTCCACTTAGAGCACGGCAACAAGAAATCAACTATCTCTGGGATTTATGTGAAAAGACTCTTAGTAGCTACAAGTCCTACGTAGACTGATGAGTGTTTTACGGTAATGTGCTCTCAAGTTCAATTTCTTAAGTTCTCTAGGTGACGCAAAATGATTGATTCTGAAAATAAATGCTGAAGAAATAAATTGATTCATTTGAAGTAAGCAGACCATTAATTCTTGACCTTAAAATCTCTAAAATGTTTTAAAAGGAGTTGACTTAGCAGGAACTGCATTTTATGGAATTAACTCTTTTTTTCTTCTTTTGTTAATATATTATCTCGCTGGGGCTTAGCCACAGGCTTCTTCGTGTCTAGAGAGATAGAATGGAGATGGCTATATGCCACAGTTTTTCTTAATGCTTTACTTTAAATGCACATGTAGTCCATGGTCTAAAGCATAGCGAGCAGGAAAAATTAAATCCGTAGAGAAGCTCGAAGCTGCC
>PVKM010043807.1:0-12425 GCA_004027735.1 Carollia perspicillata | reverse complement strand
TTACCAGCGGGCCACATCAGCCTCGTGGCTGCCTTCAAAGGGCCAAATGTAATTTTAGGACTATATAAATGTAACTACTCCTTAACTGTTAAGGAACTGAAATACCTATAGAATAAAATGAATACCCATGAGTTCATACTGATATAAATAACTGAATAAACAGATGGAGGAGAGGGGGCAGCTCTCTTACAAAGGCACTGCAATTAGTAAATATGGAAGGAATGAGGGAAATAGAAAAACCATCATTCAGCAAATACCAGAATAATTTTTTTAGACAAGATCCATGGATGCCTGCCTAAATTAGGGAGTGAAAATCTGAGAAGAAACAGGATAAATATGCCCAGTCTTAAAGTACTTGGCTACAACACACTGGAATGACCTGTGAAGCTTTTAAAAATTGCCTAGTCACATCCAGAAATTGACTGAGTCAGTCTAGGATACAGTCTGGGCACTGGGATCCCCCACCCCCCACTCAAGGATCCCAGGTGATTCTAATGTATAACTAATGAGAATCATTGTTCTAAACCTTCACAGCCCACTTTGTCCTGGGCGTGTATCCCATGGTTTTAGGTCTATTGTAGAAGAGCCCTCCCTACAGAACAGAGAGAGAACACAAGATTTTCACTTTCCCTTTGCAGTCTATCCTGTTTTTCTCAGGCCTACAAGTGCTGACTTCTACAGAATTATGCTGATGAAAAAATGAATTACATTTGAACAATTAATACCAAAAATTAATAACAGAAACAAGGTGACCTCAGTTATCTTCAATTGTTTTTAAAGGAGGGTGTTGTTTTCTGTTAGGCCAAAGCATTTCTTTAAATTTTTAAGAGGACTAAAAAAATATTGCAAAAGAGAGGTATCTTGCTCCCATCCCTGTATTCACCCATCCCTATCCCATAAGCATTTTATTAGTTTCTTATTTACCCTTCCATTATTTTCTTATGTGGATACAAAGTGATTTACTTACATGTATTGGAGTAAAGTGATTTCCAAATCATTAGCAGGCATCAGAATCATTGTGGGAGCTTTTAAAAATGTAAGCACCCAGCCCTGGCTGGTGTGGCTCAGTGGACTAAGTGCCAGCCTGCACACCAAAGGGTTGCTGGTGGTTTGATCCCCAGTCAGGGCACATGCCTGGGTTGCGGGTACATGAGAGGCAGCCACACATTGTAGTTCCTCTCCCTCTCTTCCTCCCTCTTCCTCTCTCTCTAAAAATAAATTAAATTAATTTTTTTTAAAAAGTGTCAGAGGGAGGGGAGGGGGGAAAAAAGTGTGAGCACCCAGTTTCTATTCCATAGCAACAGAATGAACAAAACCTCTGGGGAACAGAGCCTGGAACCCTTCCTACGAAGTTCCCCAGGTGACTTTCTGTGTCAGACACCTTTTGGGTACCTGTCCAGCCTGCATCACATTTACTCAGAGAAATCTGCTCCTTCACCTTGTGTGTGCCCCTTGAGACCACTGCTCCTGATCATGGCTGATGAGTTAAGACCCAGCACAGTGAGCACCCACCCAAAGACTGGGCTGAGCCAACTAGCTTCTCTTCTCGGAGAACATGGAGCTGGGACAAAGAGGTTCTAAGATGCTCAAAGGTCCAAGCTAGTACAGGAATGTTTGGAGGGCTGAGAATGCTAGGATGGGCCACATACCCACAGTTAATTTGCACAGGAATATGAAACAGACACAGCTTCAGAAACTGGGTCTGCTGCTCCAGAGAGCACAACGGAGGCACTGCCTTGATTCTTGATGACTTCCCAATTCATCCCACACGTCATGGCCTGAGTTTCTGTGTTTCAATTATCTGACAGTGTACACAAAGAGTCTCCAAAGGACTTCAAAGATCTACAAGAATTTCGTGGGATATTGGCCAGCAGAATGATGACTTTTTGTGAAATTACTCAAATTTTTTTGGCTCAAGTTACCGTGGAAATCTTATCTCAAATCAATTCCTTTTCTTTTTCCCTCACTTTTACCCTTGAGCAATAAATAGATCTGTTACCAAACACAATCAAACACCTAGAGAGAAGTACTGCCAGAGACAGTGGCTGCCCCCAGGTAACTCACAACACTGACCAGTAAAGAGCACATTCAGAATTACATGACTTCCAAGACAAGTGCTGAAACTCATGCCTTTTACTCATTCCAGAAATCCTACTGAAGTGATAGTGTGACACATAATGAAAAAATAACCTTAAAACTTATTTTGGGTCAAGAGACAAAGTTCTAATCCTAAAAGTCCTTGAAATCTGAATTCAAGTTCTTACATACTATCACAACTCTGTGCTTATAACCTTGGGCAAGTCTCTTAATCTTACTGAACCTCAGTATTTTCCTCTGTAAAATGGAAAGACAATCTCTCACATACAGGGTTATTTGGAAGAATAAGTATGTGTAAACTCACATAAATCCACTACAAATGCAAACAGTGTCATTGCTACCTGGAAGAAAATAATTTTACCACGGTCTCGGCCCTGACAACCTCATGTTTTACTTTATCATTAAAAAATAATCATCAAATCATTTAAAAATTTTTAATCAATTTTCTACTGATCACTGTAAATGCATTATTTTAATATTTCTTATATTTTTTATTACATATAGAAATTATGCTAACTTTTAAGAATACCAAAACTATATAACACTTTAGAAGAGTTCACGTCCTGCCACAGAGTCTAAGTGACTTAGCCAAAGCCACTCAATGAGAGGGCTCGGATCAACTCTTGGTCTTTTCTGTGAAATCTGTGTTCTCTCCATCACACAAGAATGTGCCCAGAAAGTCTTATTCAACAGAACTTTGGGAAGTTTAAATGAGAAATGATACAGAACTCCTCCTCTTTCAAAACCGAACAAAATAAAGAAATATGTTATAAACAAAGAACAAAGATAAACTCAACTGAAGGAACACAGCAAGCAAATTTTAAAGGGCAACCCAGGAGCTGGGAGTGGTAACTAAGGCCCACGAGAAAAGAGCAGGCTTAGCACACAGAGTCAAGTCTGTACGAATGGAGATAAAGACAGGACAGAGCTCACTAACAACATTTAAAGTGTTCTATGTAAAGGGAATGCTGGCAAGAACATATGCTTAGGACCATAACAAATTACAAAAGAATTTAAAACAAAAAAGACATCTGTGAATAGTAAAAATGGAACTTAAAAAAAGAATAAGCCAAGCAGAATGTAAATTATAAGATAATAACTTATAATGAAACAGTGACAGAAATCAGGCAGTTAAATAGAAGACAATGCAGGTGAAACCATCAGAGCTGGAAAACATTAAAAAAAAAAAAGAACTCATCTACAACGATAGAGGTCCACAGAAAGAGTTACGATTAACTATTTAGAAATCACTAAGAAGCCCTGGTTGGGGTGGCTCAGTGGATTGAGCACAGGCCTGTGAACCAAAGGGTCACTGGTTCGATTCCCAGCCAGGGCACATTCCTGGGTTGTGGGTTGGGTCCCTGGTAGGGGCGCTCAAGAGACAACCACACATTGATGTTTCTCTCCTTCTCTTTCTCCCTCCCTCCCCCTCTCTAAAAATAAATAAATAAAATCTAAAAAAAGGGAGATTAATCAAATAATATTTTCTGAATTTGAAATAAAACGAAAACAAAGGACATCACTGACAAGAATGAAAGAGCAGTATGCCTACCAATCAGAGTTGGTAAAATCCGAGAAGCTCAGAATAGGGAAGAATAACGAAGTTAAATAACAGGGAGGAAAAGAAAGAACGGAGAAGAGAACTAGAAGACAACACACACATAGGCCACACTAAAAAAAATAAGTAAAGATGATTATTTTCTAAATTGATTTTATGAGTCAATGCCAAACAGTAAACAATGACTCTGAAAAATAAATCCTGATAACTTAAAATAACTTAAAATAGTAAAATGCATGTGGAAACATAAAGAAGAAAAGAATGCAAAATGATTCTTTCTACATGCACACACAGATAGGGAAAAATTGGAACCCTTGTGCACTGTTGGGAATGTAAAATGGTGCAGCTGCTTAAAAAAAAAAAGCAATAGTGTTTCTTCAAAAAATGGAACTAGAATTACCATATGATATGGCAATTCAGATTCTGGGTATCTACCTGAAAATAATGAAAGCAGGAACCTGGCTGGTGTGGTTCAGTGGATTGAGCGCCAGCCTGTGAACCTAGGGGTTGCAGGTTTGATTCCTAGCCAGGGCACATGTCTGGGTTGCAGGCCAGGTTCCCAACAAGGGGCACATGAGAGGCAATTGCATGCTGATGTTTTTCTTCCTCCCTCCCTTCCCCATTCTAAAATAAATGAATAAAATCTTTAAAAAAAGAAAGAAAGCAGGGTCTTAAAAGAGATATTTGTACATCTATGTTTATAACAACATTATTTAAAATAACCAAGAGGTACAAGCAATCCAAATGTCCACTTATCACAAAGAAGGAATGGCTATATTTGCAACAATATGGACAAACCTTGAGGACATTATACTTATTTGATATGAGGTATGCAGAGTGGTCAAATTCATAGATACAAAGTAAAATGGTTGCTGCCAGGAGCTGAGAGGAAGGGAGAATGGAGAGTTTAAGGGAGACAGAGTTTCAGTTTTACAGAATTAAAAAGTTCTACAGGTCTGTTGCATAATAATGTGAATATACTTTACATAATTGTATACTCAAAGGTGGTTAAGATCATGGCCAGGTAGTTGGTTAGAGCATCATCCCAGTATGCCAAGGTTGTGGGTTCAATTTCTGATCACAGCACATACAAGCAGCAACTGATGAATGCACAAATAAGTGGAATGAACTGATGTTTCTCTAAAATCAACAAATGTTTAAAAAATGGTTAAGATGTTAACTTTTATGTCATATGCATTTTACCACAATTTAAAAATAATTTTAAAACCCCAAACAAGCGCCACAAGTTACCTACTTACACAGGTGTCTAGCCTATACTCCTGAGTCATTCATTCAAATACTTTACTCTGGACTTCCAGCCAAGATGGGGGCATAGGTGTAAACACTGTGCCTCCTCGCACAATCAAGATTAAGGGCAACAAAGATTTACAAACAATAAAAAAACCAGAACACAGAAAATTGAACTACGGAAGTCCGACAACCATTCAACCAGACCAGTAAGAGAGGTGGAGTTGGAAGTGGAGAGGGAACGTGGCAGGAAAAGGCAGTGGCTGGCAAACCTGGGAGCCCTGGGGGAGTGTAGGTGGAGTGTAGGTTGCAGACCCCAGATGCGGGGAGGAGATGAGCAGTGCACACAGGGTGGTTGGCCGACCGCAAACACAAACTCACACGCAGATAAAGTAGGCAAGAGTGGGCAGTGAGACGGACCACACACCCCAGGGCCCCAGCGACAGGAAATAAAGCCTGAAAACACCAATTGAAAAGGTGCTGGGAGAGACTCCCAGCCTCACAGGAGAGGTTGTTGGGGAGACCCACAGGGTCCTAGAGCATGCATAGGACAGCCCACCTGGGAACCAGCGCCAGAGGGGCCCAGTTTGCTTGTGAGAGGCGCAGAGGGGATGCAAATCCAACAGAGCTCGGAACAGGTACCATTGTTCCCTCTCTGACCCCGCCCCCACAGACAGCATCACAACCCAGGGACTAGGTTGCCCCGCCCTGGTAAACACTTAAGGCTCCACCACTCATACTTAACAGGCGCCACCTGACCAAAATGATGTGACCAGAAGAACAGCTCAAAGCCCCAGAGCCAATACTTTTAAGCAACCAAGAAATAGCCAACCTATCAGATGCACAGTTCAAAACACTGGTGATCAGGATGCTCACTGAACTGGTTGATTTTGGTCGCAAATTAGATGAAAAAATTAAGGCTACACTAAGTGAAATGAAGAAAAGTGTACAGGGAACCAATAGTGATGGGAAGAAAACTGGGACTCAAATCGATGGAGTGGACCAGAAGGAAGAAACAAACAACCAAACAGAAAAGAATGAAGAAACAAGAATTTTTAAAAAATGAGGAGAGGCTTAGGAACCTCCAGGACATCTTTAAACATTCCAACATCTGAATTATTAGGGGTACCAGAAGGGGAAGAGGAAGAGCAACAAGTGGAAAACTTATTTGAACAAATAATAAAGGAGAACTTCCCCAATCTGGCAAAGGAAATAGACTTCCGGGAAGCCCAGGAAGCTCAGAGAGTCCCAAAGAAGTTGGACCCAAGAAGGAACACACCAAGGCACATCATAATTACATTAGCCATGATTAAAATGAAGGAGAGAATTCTAGAAGCAGCAAGAGATAAGGGGACAGTTACCTACAAAGGAATTCCCATCAGACTCTCAGCTGATTTCTCAAAGGAGACTTTACAGGCAAGAAGGGGCGGGAAAGAAGTATTCCAAGTCATGAAAGGCAAGGACCTACATCCAAGACTGCTCTACCCAGCAAAGCTTTCATTTAGAATGGAAGGGCAGATAAAGTGCTTCTCAGATAAAATCAAGTTCAAGGAGTTCATCAGCACCAAGCCCTTCTTATATGAAATGTTAAAGGGACTTATCTAAGGAAAAGAAGATTAAAAATATGAACAGTGAAAGGACAGCAAACTCACAGTTATTAACAACCACACCTAAAACAAAAGCAGACTAAGCAGACACCTAAACAGGAGCGGAGCCACAGAAATGGAGATCACGTGGAAGGTTAGCAACAGGGGAGTGGGAGGAGGAGGCAGGGGAGAAGGTACAGAGAATAAGTAGCATAGACGGTGGGGAGAAAATAGACAGGGAGAGGGCAAGAGTACTGTGGGAAATGTAGAAGCTAAAGAACTTATGACACAGGGACATGAACTAAACAGGGGGAGTGTGGGTGGGGGGGAGTGTGCAAGATGGAGGACAATGAAGGGGGGAAATGGGACAACTGTAATGGCATAATCAATAAAATATATTAAAAAAATAAAATAAATGCTTTATTCTGTAACCCTATATTGGGGTGTAAGAAAAATTGCTCTCAGAATCACATAGTAATTTAGTTGATGTAGTCATTTCAACACTCAAAAGACAGGACCCCTGTTTCAAAAAGTGAAATAATACTCTGGGAAGTTGCCCTGGCAGATGTGGCTGAGTGGATTGAGCGACAGACTGTGAACCAATGGTCCCCAGTACAGGGTGCGTGAGAGGCAACCACACATTGATGTTTCTCTCCCTCTCTTTCACTCTCTCTAAAAATAAATAAAACCTTGCTTTAAAAAAAAAATCTGGGAAGTTAAATGACATGCTCTAAGTCACCAAGCTATTAGTGCCAGAGCTGAGATTTTAAATGCAGTTTTTAAATTGATAAATGATGTATGTATGGAACTTATTTCTTCCTTCATCAGGGTATTCAAATATAGGGAAGTGAATGCAAATATGACAAGAAGGTGAAAACTATGAGGACAGCACAGAGCTAGCCAGCCAAATGTACTGATACTGTATTTGGCTGATCCAACAAATATTTGCTGAGCGCCTACTGTGTGAAATGTGCACTAGGTGGTGGGGATACAACAGGAAACAAGGTCCTTACTTTCAAGTAGGAGGAGTCCTTTGATTCATCCCTAGTTAACTTTCAAGCACACAACAGCTTGAAACTCCAGCAGGGTGCAGGGTGGGCCTATGCATGCTCTAGGACCCTGTAGGTCTCCCCAACAACCTCTCCTGTGAGGCTGGGAGTCTCTCCCAGCACCTTTTCAATTGTTCCAACAGCTGTTTCAAACTTTCCAAGCCTCTGATACTTCATGCAATGCACTCTTGACAGACACCTGATCTTACCTCCTCCTTGATCAGAAGCTGAGGCCAGCAGGCAAAAAAAAACCTCACATCCGTTCAGTTTGGCATAGTTTCACAGCATCTTTCTACAGCACCCTTACTTTCTACAACACCCTTACTTTCTTCTCGAGTCAGGGGGAAGAAAGACCTCCTCTACCCTCCCCACCTAAAGGAAAGGTCTCCTTCTTCCTTAACTGGGGTTTTCTCCCATGAATATCCCTTCTTCTAACACTGCCAATCTAGACAGCAGAAAATAGATGACAAGGTGAAGTTCACTAAATTATAAAATAGAAATCATAAAATAAAATCAAAGAGATTCCATTAAGAGCATGAAAAGGCAACTCTCAGAATGGAGAGAATAGTTCCAATACATACCGTATTTTTGGACCATAAGACGCACCTAGGTTTTAGAGGAAAATAGGAAAAACAAATTTGAAGCAAAAAATGTGGCACAATATTTAATAACATAAATAACATAATATTTCAACAAAAATATAAATGTAAAACTACATTTAGACTATAAGACACACCCCCATTTTCCTCCCAAATCTGGGGGAAAAGAATGTGTCTTATAGTCCAAAAAATACGGTAAATCTAAAAACACACTCATATCCAGGATCTATACATGATTCCCATTACTTAAATGACAGAAATCTAACAGAAAAAAATCTGCAAAATCCTAAATACTTCAGGAAAATGCAAACAAAACCCATAATGTATATATCAATTCATACCCACCAGAATGGCTAAAAACAAAGATAGAAAAATACCAAGTTCTGCAAATATGGAGCAGTCTGAACTCTACATGGCTACTGGGTGTGAATGATTTAACCACTTTGGAAAACTGCTAACACCCACTGAAGTGAAACCTAAGCATACCATGATGCAGCCATTCTGCTCCTACATATACAGAGTGGGTAAAACTAGATTTACAGTTGTAATACAAATAAGTAATACAATAATTAATAATAACACAAGAATAAACTGTGTGCCATATACTTGCAACAGCAAACCTACTTTTGACCACACCTGTATACGCAACAGAAATGTGTACACAAGTTCACCAAAACACATGCACTAGAATGTTCATGGTGGCACACTATTCATAAATGGTTCAAAAGTGGGAACAATCCAAATGTGTATTAACAGCAGGGTGGATAATTTGTGGTATAGTCACACCACAAAATACTAACAGCTCAGTAAGACTGAACAATCTACAACCACGCAAGCACGATGTTGAGTAAGAGAAGCCAATACAAGAAAACAAACATGATTCTATTTATGTGAAGTACAAAACAAAATGAATCTGTGCTGTTAGATGTCAGGATAGAGGTTGCCTCTGGAGAATGATGACTGGGAGTACAAAGGGAGACTATGAGGTGCTGGGGTTCTGATTGTGGATCTGGACATTGGGTGTCTTAGTTTGCAAAAATTTATCAAGCTGTAATCTTATGATACGTACTTTTCTGTATGCATATTATATTGAATGAAAGTAAAAAATAAAGAGGAGAGGGCCCTGGATGGTGTGGCTCGGTGGACTGAGTGCCAGACTGCGAACCAAAGGGTCACCAGTTTGATTCCTGGTTGGGGCACGTGCCCGAGTTGTGGGCTAGGTCCCCATGCGGGGAGCGCAAGGGACAGCTACACATTGGTGTTTGTTTCTCTCCCTCTCTCTCCACCTCCCTTCTCCTCTCTCTAAAGGTAAATAAATAAAACCTTAAAAAAAAGAGAGGAGAGGCTAAAAAGCACATTTGTAAGGTTATAACAATGTTCTATTTTATAATTTGTATAATTACATGTATTCAACATTAAACAATATATGTGTTTACACATGTCTGAATATTTCAAAATAAAATTAAAGGGGCAAGAAAATGATGCTCCAATAAATGTAGAAATAAGAAACAAATTACTAGAAAAATATAAATTATCAGTAAGAATTAGAAAATGGAAAATCATATAACCATTTTTTAAAAGAATCTGCATCAGTAGTTTAACACGTTCCCAATATAAATAAACACCAAAACAAAGCAAAACATAAAACCACCCAGGTTCAGACTGCTTTACAGGCAAGTTCTACCAAACTTTAAAAGAATTAATCATTCTAATTTTACAGAACTACAAACAAAATAGAAAAAGAAGAAATGCTCCCCAACTAATTTTATAACAGTGGTCTAATTTTGATACAAAACCAGAGGAGAACATGACGAAGAAAAAAATTACAGGCCAGTTTCATTTAAAAATTTCATTTATTTTTTTTCAAGAGAGAGGGAAGAGAGGGAGAGAACCTCCAATCGGTTGCCATTCAGACACCCCCAACTAGGGACCTGGCCCACAACCCAGGAAAGTGCCCCGACCAGGAATCAAACCAGAGACCTTTTGATTCACAGGCTGGCACACAATTCACTGAGCCACAACAGTCAGGGCCAGGCCAATTTCACTTATAAACATGATGATAAAACCCTGATTAGTTATTAGTAAACCAAATTATGACAGTTTCATCACTTTGCATTATTTCCAGCAATATGTGATGCTGACAATATATCATGACCAAGCTGGGGTTAATCGAGGAATAAAAACTGCTTCAGTATTAGAAAAATTATTAATTAAATTTAAAATTTTTAACAGATTAAAGTAGAAAAAGCACACAAAAAGTCTACAGATGCAGTAAAAAAACAGCTGTGTAAATTCAACAATCATTCAGGATAGAAAGAAAAAGAAAAACAAACATGTCTAACCCAAAAATAAAAGGCCCTTTAAAAAAAGTGAAAGGCAACAAGCATTTATGAGATCAATAAGAAAAGCTATTCTGAGGCACAGATTCAGGCAGTAGCCCAAATAGTGTTCCAATTAGGAGACAAAAGCAATGGTTATTTACGAGAAAGGGAAGGGAAACAATTACATCAATAAAAGGCATTTCTATTGGTGCTGATAACACAGTGATACTAACTCTAAATGTTTGTTTTTAATTTTCAGTCTGCAAAGTCATTCATCCTTCCAGGAGTCATAATATCTGCTTTCTTCTTATCATTGCAAATAGTTTTCTTCCAGGGTATAAGGTTAGTCCCAGCCCAAAGGTTATTTTGCCCTGTTTTAACATTCCAAAGATTTGTGGCATAAAACTTGCAAGGCAATTCAATTCCTCTGGCATGGCAGCTGTGGCTCTATTTTAAAGTGGCTCCAATTATTATTATTATTCTTTTGACAACTCTGAAAAAACTTGAAAAAGAAAACCTAATAAGGAAAACTGCATTAAAACTGACAGCCTCTTCATTCAATTAGAACTTTTCTTTTAACGAGTCAGAGATGCTCACTATCACCATTGCTCTTAAGATAGAAGAAATCTAAGTAGTGCAAAGAAATAGAATTGTCAAAATTTTCAGATGATACACTTGTCCAAAAAGAATTTAAACACAAAATAACAGAATGAGGCTTTAGCTAGGTTGTGGGACATAAATATCAGTAAAAGTCTAATGCATTTCCATAAACCAGCTACAAACAAATTCCAATTACAAAAACAACAAATGTAAGGCACTAAGGAATGAACTTACCGAAACGTGTACAAGAATAAATAGCACAAAACTTTACTGACAAAACTACTTGAGAAACAACAAGGCACTACCTAGTGAACATATATGTGTCCTACCACCCAGCAATTCTACTTTTGGGGATGTGTCTAAAGAAACTCTTGTATACCAAGAGAGATGTACAAAGTTATTCTCAGAGTCATTGTAATAACAAGAAACAATAAAATGTCCATTAATACTAGAATGGATAAATTGCAGTATACTTATACATGCCATTTATAAAGCAGTGAAAATGTAAAACTATATTAAAAAAATGAGTTAAAAAATTGAAGACTAAGTACAGTATGATTCCACTTATATAAAATTCAAAACCCGAAAACATTAAGTACCATACTGTTTAAGAATAATCATATGTAAGGAGAATAACACATGAAAATGCTCAATGGGTAAACAGTAGTCATGGTGGTGGTTGTGGAAAATCACCTGTAGGGGAAAGAGAATGACGGCAGAGATCAGACAGAAACCAAAATGAAGGAAACATAAATGCACCACACCAATGGGGTCACGGGGAAATTCTATCACTTAAAGATAGGGTACCTGGCTGGTGTAGCTCAGTGGATTGAGTGTGGGCCTGCGAACCAAACAACCGCGGTTCGATTTCCAGTCAGGACGCATGCCTGGGTTGCGGGCCAGTTCCCAGCAGGGGATGCACGAGAGGCAACCATACATTGATATTTCTCTTCCTCTCTCCTTCCCTTCCCCTCCAAAGACAAATAAATAAAATCTTAAAAAAAAAAAAAAAAAAAAGATAGGGTAGTCCCAATGCTATCTCAGAACACAGAAAAAGAAAGAAAATTTCTGAATTCATTTTACGAAGTGTAACAGTAAACCCCAAACCTAACAAAGGTTACAGAGAAAAAAAACACTACAAACTAACATCACTTGTGTATGTCAACACAAACCCTTCAAATAGAATCCAACAGAACATTACAAAAAAAGAATACAACATAACCAAGCAGAATTTATTCCAAGAATGTGAAGGAAGTTCAATATAAGGAAATCCATTAATATGATCCTCATATTAATAATGCTAAAGAGATAAAAATCATACAATAACCTCCATGGAGGCAGAAAATACATTTGACAAAATTCACTCT
>PVKM010043806.1:0-12429 GCA_004027735.1 Carollia perspicillata | reverse complement strand
GATTCTTAGGGTATAACCCCCGCACTGGGATAGCTGTGTGAAAAGGCAATTCCACTTTTAGTTTTCTTAGAAAATTCCATACTGTTTTCCATAGTGGTTGTACCAGTCTGCAATCCCACCGACAGTGCACTGAGGTTCCCTTTTCTCTACAGTCTCTCCAACACTTGTCGTTTGTTGCTTTGTTTATGATGGCCATTCTGACTGGTGTGAAGTGGTATCTCATTGTGGTTTCAATTTGCATCTCTCTGATGGATAGTGATACTGAGCATCATTTCGTATGTCTCTGGACCCTCTGTATGTCCTCCTTGGAGAAGTGTCCAGACAGAAATTAAATCCAGTGTCTGGGCGGCACAAGATTGGACAATCAAGTCATACCAATTTGGGCTAATTGGTACAGAGGAGGCTGGTATACATTATGTACCCTTTTTCAAAGAGATACAGTTTTATGATTGCCCAACCAACACAGTAGCATGAAACTGATAGCTAACCAAGGGCTGCCAAGACCCAAGCCTGCCAGATCTGCTTAAATGACAAGATAAGAACCATTTATAATTAGCACATTTGGTCTGTAAATGGGCCTTACTACACTCCTAGCCAACAGTTTGTTCCCAGGGTTGTGATGAGCATGTACCCACAATGCTTACTCCATTGTAACAGAGTCCCAAAGAATATCTAAGCCCAGCCCCCAGCAGATGCTCTCAAAAGCTGAGACAAGGCCATCCAATGCAGTGACCAATGTTTCACTCTTACCAGATTATCAAGAAGCAGTACTGTGAGGGAGGAGAAACCCTGACCTTTGTTAGAATGAAACACAAGAACTCTGAGACTGAAATGGCCCTGGACTCCCTTATCTACTAAGAATATTCAAAGTTTTCCCAAACATCAACTGTAATTTTTTGTGGGCATTGAGTGGGGAGTGGTGCATAGTCAGAAGCCAGAGATGAAACTTTTTGGTTGTGTTAAGACAAACTGTCAGTAAGACATCTCAAGCAAACTGGGAAGAAATATGGTGAGGGCCCCCCACCACTGCTCCCTAATACTGCAGGGGATAGACACCCACTTCTGTTTTTTTTCTCAAGAAAAGTCAATGGACAACAAGGATCCTGTGTGTGTTATCCTACCATGACACAGATACTCACATACACACTCCATACACAAGTTCTTTGTTGAACTAAAGGGCAGGAAATGGGAAATTCAAAAAGAAGAGTCTGAGAAGCCATTTTATTTCATTTTCAGGGATCTTCTCACCATTCTGCAAAGAAGCCCACCCCAAGTGATACAGACCAGAACCCCTCTCATGGAGTCTTATTTCTCATCCTAGATATAAAACGGAGAACTTCCAGGACCCATGGCAGGAAAAGCTTCAACTGATGATGAAAATTGCAGTAGGCTCTGAAAGTAACCCAGGGATGGCCTTATGTGTGTGGTGGATTTGTATTTTGGTAATGTAAACACATAAAAGAGGTGAGCATGTGCAAAAAAATCATAGGAAAAGATCCAAAAGCCCACTTGAGCTGGGTCTGAAGGGGCAGCCGAACATAAAAAGGCTTCCTTCTCTCCTTTTATATTTGTCAGTTGAGTTTTCTTTGTCCTATGGACTGAAGTTTGGAGTTTGTGAGTATCTACATGCAGGCAGTATGTGCCCCAAAGCCTGTGCCAGGCAATAATGGGGGACTTGAGGTATCTGGGGCTGTTTCCTCAGAGATCTGGCCATATGCAAGGACAAGAAAGCTTTGGATTACTAAAGGTGAGAGAATTCTAGCTAGAGCAAAATCATAAAGGCAAACACAAGCATAGTGGGGTGGCAGGGGTGCCAGGGACTGGAATGAGGCCTGGCTTGAACACAGGGCCCAGACCAGAAGTGTTGAGAGGTGAGGAAGTACAAAAAAAAAACAACAAACAGACTGTACTTGTCAGATACTACAGGTTATTGGCATGAGAGTGTTCATGGCCCTTCCCTTGGGAAAAAATATTTGCAGACAGACATGTGATTACGTGAGCTCTCCAGCACAATGTCTGCCTCGTGGCCTCACCTTTGGAGAATAAATCTTACCTTCAAAAATCTGTATGGGCCCTAGGAAACCTGACTGAGGTTCTTTCCTGGGTGAAATACAGTAAGCTAGGACAGCTGTGCCTGATATTTTATGAGTAAAGCAAGGAGAGCTGTGTCTGGTTCTGCTTTGTCTGGGTGGGGGAAACATTCCCAAGGGAGCCCCCATTCCCAGCCCCTGCTTCCATTCTGCTCCCTCACCGTAGAATTGCAAGCCCTCTAAAATGTGTTGGGTTGAAGATTGAGAATAAATCCTGGATGTGTTTTTTTTTTCCCCAAACTCCATCCAGGGGGGACTTCCCATATTTAGCTTATTGTCCCCAGCGCATTGGCAATGATCTAGGCCTGACCTCAAGGGAAAAGCCTGGCTTGTTTATGAAGAAGTGTTAGCCTTAGGGAAGCATAGGAGTCGGGGGTCTCCTCAGAGCCCAGCATGTTCAGTGCTCTTTCCCTGCTCAAGGGGCCTGCAGGAGTTAAAATGCAGACTTAGTCCCCTACTCCACACCTGCAGAGTGACAGCAGGCCTGATCTGCCCCCAATGGCTGGCATACAGGGGCCTCATTCACAATTCACTGGGTTTCTAGGGGCACTGCCTATCACAGGCCACTCTGCCGTGGGGCCTCCTTCTAACCAGTTGCTGCTGCTCACAGTCACGCCACTCTAATCTTGCAGATAGGCCCAAACTTCCCTTCCTCAGCACATTTTTTAGGAAGGGTGTTTTCTCTCTCTTGCTCTCTCTCCCTCTCTCTTTCTATCATCATCAAAATATATTCACGAAACACCCACATCTCTGTCCACACTATAAATCAGGGTGGGGAGCCTCTGGCCCACAGCCCAGATCTGGCCCTCAGCTTGATTCATCTGGCATGTGGGGGATACTGTACTTGCTGCCACAGCTGCAACCCAGAATATAATGCCTGCCTCCCTTCCCGCCTCCCACCCCCTGGACTGCTGGGGCTGGCCCAGTCCAAAGGGAGCCTCAAAAATAGCTTTACTCAGATGGAGGGGGGTGGTGGCTCCTGTGAACTCCTTCAGTTGCTTTTAAACAGAAAACGGGACTATAGAGCCAAGGAGGTGATTTTCATAATGAGAAAAGTCAATATTTAACGGCCACTTTGCTCATTTCCAGGACCGACCTAACAAAGGACATCGCCTACATTTTACTATTTAATATGCCCAACCCCCTTGCGTTAAGAATTATTATTTTCATCTTGAGTGTAGGAAACAGAGGCTCAGGCACTTGCCTAGCTCCAGAGCTAGGAAGCAGCCCAGCTGGGAATCAAACCTGGCTGGCTGGCTTACATCAGTGCTTCTATAACCATTCTGCACTACTGTGTGCTATACCAGTGCACTGGGCTTGCTCTTACGATTCTAGAATCATATCTTTTCCATGTCTCTGCATTACATGCAGTAATGATGTGTTAATTTTGGGGTCACTACAAATTCGAATCCAGTTACTTAAGTGTGACAATCTCTGCTTTAAAAATTTATAAAACAAATAAACACATCTGAAGGGTAGAGATTGCGTTTAAAAGGCTACTTAGAATAATTAAAGGCAGTGAAACTTTCTAAATCCCAGAGTCCAAAGAAATAAAAGAAGGCTAGAGTAGCTTATCACAAAGACTCCCCTTTTCTATTTGCCCAGATAGGTCATGATGAATAGGGGTGAGGAGAGAGGGGGTAAGGGGAGGGAGAGGGAGAGGGTGAGGGAGAGGGTGAGGGAGAGAGAGAGGGTGAGGGACAGCGCAAGCCCTCTGGCTTTACTCTCCAAGAGACCTCTCCAAACCTTATAGTATCTCAATGCCCCAATGCACCATTGGCACAACTCCTCATCTACTAAAAAAATCCATTATGATCTCTGGACAGGTGAGCTGGAGCCCAGAATTTATGGCTCGATAAAATATAGTCTGTGTCTGGGCACCAAAAAAAGATGTAAATCTAGAGATACCCAGCAGTTGAATGGTCAAAAACGAAAAGGGAACAGGGAGTAAGTTCAGAGTCTCCCAGTGTCAGACCATCTGTCTACCTTTAAAAAAATGAATATAAGCTTTTGCCTATGTGAAATCTGAAAATACCAATGGATCCACAAATACCCTTTGCCAACACTCCAAGGCAGCAGACAACTGCTCGGGTTTAGGAAAAATCGAAGGAACTCTAGACTGATCCAGGAAAGAGGAGACAGCTGCTTGGTGACAGACCCCCAGAGCCCCATGACTCCTGCTTCTTAAGGCCCAAGTGACAAGAGGTATAAAATAAAGGAAAGGTTTGGATGGGCCCCTAACTCCACCAACAGGGTGGTCTCAGAATCCGACAGCTGGTATAAATGGCTCTGGCAGTGTGACACTCCAAATGAGTACATCTCATCCTCCCAAGATCCTTGGAAAATGGAAGTTTTGCTATGCTCATTCCTCAGATGGCCCTGGTGCCCTTCAACCTATTTGTATCTCTTCATCCTCTCTCTAAACATTTGTTGTCTGGCAGGCACAGCTGCAGGCTCCTAAAAACTTTGGCCTCAGACCTTTGGGAAACCCCACCAAAAGAGGTCAACATGAGGAGTATCAACCTAGAAGCAAGTGGACCCTGCAGGCCAGATCACAGAAAACCCATGCCTCTGTTTTCAGAACCTGCTTGCATCTTTCCCCTGTGGCATTCCAGAAGCCAATAACTCAGAGGAGTTTCATTCTACTCAGAGAAAAATGTATAAAAACTATAAGAATCTAAGGAAGTAAATCAAAGTCAAAATGCATCTAGCAGCCTGGTGACCTATTTCCTGAATTAAAATGTTGGAATTGCCTTCCCACAGAATGGCCAATTGTGATGTGTTAGTATTTTCATGCAGTGCAACCCTCTGGCATGGAGGCGCTGCCCCATTCCTTCCCAAGGAAATTCCACTGAAAGCAATGTTATGATTAGTGGACTAATAACACTTGTCGTTGGAACACTCCAGACAAAGCTGCAGTGTGGACTGGCCTCCAAGTCCCTTAATCACCTATTTCATCATCTCAACACTGGAGCCCTGGCAATGGGGATGGGCTTGTGGATCTCGATAATTAACCAAAGGGACAGCTGCTTGCTTGCATGGGGATCTCCCTTCCCTCCATTCATAATCTGAAGCCTATCTAGGGTGTTAACTGGTGTGGTTAACATGTCCAATATTGGATGGTAACTAGAAAAAGAATACTACAGGCTAATTCTGAAACAAGCCACCTGCTTGTTCATTCCTGACATTAATGCACACACATATTTCTTGTGATTACATTGCTGGGGTTCTGGGAGGGGACCAGGGGAGGGTCCAGGAAGTGGGTGCATGCTAGTGTGCATGCCACCTGATTGGGAGCAGGGCCAATCCCCAACACTACAATGGTGAGCTCCTTTAACATTACCCTAACATTGTATAGGGGTGTAGAGGGAGGAGATATGGAAGCCCTAAATCACACCATGGCCTCTGAAGAAGCCAACAGTGTCAATGGGAAGTGATAGGGGCTGAAGAACAGTCTCCTCTACTCCTTCATTCAGGTGCCTTTTGATTGGGCTTTGAAACAAATCAGACCTAATTAGCTGAAGACAGAGGCTTACAGTCTTTGAGTGAACTGATTTAGAAATGAGTATGTATAAAAAGAGAATATGATTACATAAACAAGTAGGAGAGAGTGAGGCTTATACAATCATAGCACAAAGAAAAGAATCTCCCAGGACTTACTGATTTCTCAGAACTGCTGGCTATCCTCACGCCAGTGGACTCAATTTCCTTTCTAACCCTGAGAGCCACTGGGGCTTCTTGGCTACATCCCTGAGTAAAGAAATAAACATATAAAGAGAGAACTTAGTTATGAGGAGTGAGTCATGAGAGCAAGACAGACAGGGTGAGAAAAAAGGAAATTAAAAAGGAGGTCAGTATTGTTGGAAGCTAGACCACTAACAACAATGTCTGCAGGTCCTTAGCAGAAGCACCAGAGCTGCAGGATGCTTGGACTGGCTTTAGGAAGAAGTGCTTTCCTAGTGAACATATCTGATTATTTGAAACACATCAGCAGTTCTCTAGATAACAAGACACAAGGCAGACAATCCTTGGCAATTTTCTTCTCACAGATTCTGTGCTCATTCTCCAAGATTTCTGGCATAACTACAATATTCATGGGATGCCCAGGGTGAGATGGCTGCTCCCAAGCAACCTGGGTAAATCCCAGATGTCCAGCCCCGCACCTCCTTGGACCCAGGTACCAAGAAAGTATGGCTTCTGTTCCCTCTCTCACCCTCCCTGAGAAGTGCAAACTGTCCAGTGGACCACACAACTTTCGGAGCAAAGGCTCAAACATTCTCTGGGAAAGTCCCACCCCAATCCCTTTCCCACTGACCTTTCCAAAATTCATTTGGCTTTGTTTTGGGCTCAGCAAATTATGAAAGTTAGCTTCCAGGGGAGCTAGAGATGAGGCATTCCCAATGTGGGATTCGGAACTCTGTTAGTTTCCCCCAAAGTGTCAGAGTGTAGTTTGGGGGTGGTTTTTCCCTCATACTTAGACAATGACGCAAAATCTGTTGATTTGTTTAGGCACAATTCTCCCTTAGCAGGACAGATGGTATTCAACAGAATGAAATAATTAGGATATTTAAAAGAAATAATTATGTGGGAAAATAGAGTTGGAGTCAAACATGCCTGGAAATCTGTATGAAGAATTCATATTTAACATGTCCATAAAAATTGTCATTATAAATTCTGTTGCCTTGTTATATCCTGAGGTAAAACAAACACTTATCAACAAGAGGTGTTTCATAGCATGCTTTTAAAGACAAAAATGATTTTTTTAATTCTCATGGGAACAGTGCCATGACACGTTCAGTTTATTTCATCTCTTCCTAGGGAAACTGAAGTTCCTGGTGAAACAACTTCCTTAGGCAATGGCTCCATTACACTAAATGGTGTTTTAAAAAATAATACAGCAGGGTGGGAGTTTGGGGGCAGCTATCTTGTTAAATAGCATTTTGTTTGACTGTTAGCTGCCTTTGGCTTTCCATAGCTCAGGGAGCAAAAGAGGGGATTCTTTCTGAAACATACACTTCCTTCAATGAAAGATTTATGTGTAAAGCTCTCTACTAGGCACACATCACTTCTCCACCCACACAAGTGAGGATGAAAGAGCCTACATGACATACTTAATCCTGAGTCAGCTGACTCCTGGAGCAAACAGGATGCCTGAATGCAAAGAGGAAGTCAATTAACTCCAGCTAACCCCGTTGACAACAGAGTTTGTTTTTTGCCTCCCCCATGGCCAGTGCCACCAAGTTCTCTTTCACTTGTGTGATCTGACAAAGGCAAAGCTGTGTAAATTTGGCCCAGCACCTTGATGGGGTACTATGCTAGAATGGCAATGTGTAATACAATCTGCCCAATGTAAAAGGTATGTGGGCCAGGGAAAAGAGCAGACTTTGAAATAAGTGGATTTGTCATAATACTCTTCAGTTCCATCCATGTTGTCCCAAAACATAGGAATTCCTTCTTTTTTTCTGCTGCATAGTGTTCCATTGTGTAACTATACCATAGTTTTTTGATCCATTCATTTAATGATGGGCACTTACACTGTTTCCAGCACTTGGCTGTTGTAAATTGTGCTGCTATGAACATTGGGGTGCATAGGTTCTTTTGAATTGGGTTTCAGGATTCTTAGGGTATAGTCCCAGCAGTGGAATCACTGGATCAAAAGGCAGTTCCATCTTCAGTTTTTTGAAGAAATCCCATACTGTTTTCCACAGTGGCTGTTCCAGTGTGCATTTTCACCAACAATGTACTAGCATTCCCTTGTTTCCACATCCTCGCCAACACTTGTTGTTTGTTTATTTAATGAAAGCCATTCTGACTAGTGTGAAATGGTATATCATTATAGTTTTAATTTGCATCTCTCTAATGGCTAGTGATGTTGATATATTGAAATAAGCCAGGTGGTGAAAGAAAATACCATGTGATCTCACCTAGAAGTGGAACCTAATCAACAAAATAAACAAATGCAGAAAATCAAACCAGAGACATGGAAATAAAGAACAAACTGACAGTGACCAGAGGGGATGAGGGAGGGGATAACAAGGGAGAGAAGGGGAAAGGTCAAGTCAAGGAGCTGGACAAAGACCAGCTCCCCCCACAAATGTGTATGGGGGGAGGATTGAATGTGGGAGGGGTATGGGTAGCGCATGGGAGATTAATGGGGGAAAAGGGAAGACAACTGTAATTGAACAATAAAAAAATTAAAAAAAATAAAGAACAAACTGACAGTAACCAGAAGAGAGGGGGTGGAGGATAACAGGGGAAATATGGGGAAAGGGCAGGTCAAGGAACATGAATAAAGGACTCATGGGCACAGACAATGGGGGGAATAGATTGTGGGAGTAGGTGGGTACAAGGCAGTGAAGAGCAATGGGGCAAAAGGCAGGACAACTGTAACTGGACAATGATAAAATATTTTTAAATATTAAAAAAATATATATATATATATCTGAGATTCATATTTTAGTGTTATTTAAGTGAAGCATCTGGTCTTGTTCTCAAAAATTCATTCTAATTTTAAAATTCTAGCCTTGGCCAGGTAGCTCACTTGGTTAGAGAATCATCCTGATACAACAATGTTGTGAGTTTGATGCTCGCTCAGGGCACATATAAGAATCAACCAATGAATGTATAGCTAAGTGGAACAAAACATCAATGTTTCTCTCTCTCAAATTAATAAATTAAAAATAATTAAGTAATTAAATATTTAAAAAATAAAAATTCTATAATTCTTTCACATTATCTACCAAAGCTGAACATATACACAACTTAGGACTCAGTAATTCTACTCCTAGATGGACTCATGTGCTCCAAGACACAGTTTCAGAAATATTCATACCAGAATTATTCACAATAGCCAACACCAACAATAACTCAAAGGTCCATCAAAAGTAGAAGAAATGAATTGCGATAAACTCATTTAGTGGAATACTATACAGCAATGAAAATGAATGGTCTACTCTAGAAGCAAACATGCACATAAATCTCACAAGTGTGATGTTGAGCAAAAGAAGCCAGACACAGAAGAGCACATCCTGTATGATTCCATTTATATTTCAAAGGTTCTAAGGCAGGCAAAACTAATTTATGCTGTTATAGGTTAGGATAGTGGTGAGTTTTGATGGTGGAATGTCTGGGAAAGAATATGAGAGTTGTCCTTATAAGAGACTGAAGAGGATAAAACACAAAAGAAGGAGAAGGTGAAAGGGCCTTGTGAATAAGGGGGAAGAGATTTAGAGTGATGTGGCCACAAGCCAAGGAAGGCCAGGAACCACGAAAGCTGGAAGAGGCAAGGAAGGATTCTCCCCTAGAGCCACCAGAGGGAGCATGGCCTGGCTAACATCTTGATTTCAGACTTCTAGCCTCCAGAACTGAGAGAGAATAAATTTATGTTGTAATCCACTAAATGTGTGGTAATGTTATAGAAACCCTGGGAAACTAATACAGAGAAGATGCTCTGTTTCTTGATCTGGGTACTGATTACATGGATATGTTCATTTAGTAAAAAAAATAAATTTATACACTAATAATTTGTATACTTTTTATATGTATATTATATTTCATTAAAATTTTATTTTAAAAAATCTATGATGCTATAATCTAGTTTCCTATTACTCATCATTTCAAGTAAACAGGGGCTGGCTTCATAAGCTTTTATTGCTTATGTTTAAGTTGTGCTTTACAACAGAAAGGAAGGCTTTCCACCAAATCAAAAAACAATGCCCCTAACAAATGTGTAATCATAAGTCTATCTTGAGTAATCATAGTCTTTCCCTCTACTGTAGTATGGTGACGGGAATTTGGAATGTCAGAAGGAGCAAATACCCATTTTTCATATTTTCCTTTTTGTTGAAGTAGGTAACAGATTAGTTAAGGAGTTGAAAATCTCCAAAACAGGAAGCGTCTGGAAGTTTTGGGTAATAGGAAGATGACCACCACCTTGCTTTTGCTCAAAGTGGATCAGCTATTAAGCTTTTGTGATCAACAGCAACAAAAAGAAGCTCAACCCAAATCCCACTTTATTTTGCAGTGAGTGGGAGAAGTGCTGCACATAGTTCATGTGTTATTAAGAATGAGATTCAAAGATGGTTTCCTCTGTCTTAGAAAAAAGAACACTTGGCAGCCTGCAAACAATAAACTAGTGGAGGTTCCAGATTCTTTTTCCCAAAAGAATGAGATGCCTCCAAAATGAGCATGTTTTCCATTTTTTACTCCCTCCAACCCCAGGCAGAATGATTTTGAACGTGCATTCTCCTCACCCTGGCTTTGAAGAAGTCAGCCTTTGCCAGAACTGTGGACTTAAGACAAAAGCCAAGTGCAGATGGAAGTGGCTGTGGAGAGCAGGCCCAAATTCCCTCAGTAGGGATTACTAAGGAACAAAGCTGGCAGGGTTGGGATTTCAAATAGTCACAGGTGCAGAGAGGCACAGGGCAGGAGTTGGGGTCCCCTGGGAGGGGCTTCTTTCCACCCTCATATAAGTTAGTTCTCATGCATGTCTGCTTAAAGGGAGCCACTGCTGCCTAAATCCAGTTATTGAACTTGTGAGTTCAAGTAGGCCTCATCACTGGAAGTGGGCCTACAGGCCTATTGTTTACTCCATGATGGAGCAGAGTCTCCCCCATTAGCCCTTCTCAAGCACCAAAAACATGGGACAGTGACCACATTGCCTAGGACATTGAGTACAAAGTAAAGAAGATAACAGTGGTCTTCTTTTAACTGTGATAGCGATTTGGAAGTCCACAGTATGAATAATCAAAATTTTGGCAATAGTTTGGGTGATGACTTCCTTAAGGGGCCAAATCAGATTAAAATTGATGACTCCTCTGGTTCCCTCCAGCATTGGAATCTTCAGACGTGTGTGCTCTGTTTTGTGTGGATGCTGTCTTTCCCCCTTTTAGGGTATAAGCTACAAGGACAGCAAGGTCTGGGCCCTCCATTTCTGTTGTCACCTTTGAGCTGTTGTCATCTACATGCAGCTGTTAATGTAAAAAAGAAAAAAAAAGAAAAGTGAAGACAGAAATGAAATGGCACATGTTCCAAATTAGGCCACTATGAGATGGCCAAAAGAATGACTTCTTCAGCACAAATAAAGAACTTCACTCAAGTATTTGTTCAAGAAAGAAAAGTGTGAAATAAGGGAGAAAGAGAAGAAAATTCCCACCTACAAAATATGAAAAGTAAAACAATGTTTGTGAGACCAGATAATAACTAACTGATTTGGAAAGAAGTCAAAACATTAGGTAATGTGAAATTCTGAGCCTTGACTGTAACATATATTGCATGTTTTTTTCCTAATTCAGTTTTTTTCTGCATGACATTCCAGCCAAATGTTCTAACTGAAAGCCCTTGAGGAAAGACTGAACATGAGACAATAGTTCATAATTCAATTCCATCAGCGTTCACTGAATGCTTAGTATGTGCTCAACATTGTTTGGTGTTGTGGGGAATGTGCAGGAAGCAGAAAACACAGTCAATGCCTGCAAGAAGTTTGCCATTTTGTTGGCAGAGAGAAGATTTCCAAACATAGAACAATTAAATAAGAAAATAAAGACACAGTAAAGAGTCAAAAGAAACATACTTTAGTGCAAAGATGTATGGTGTAGGCAAAAATGGACAATCAACACCACAAAAAATGCTGCAGATAGTAAGGAGAGGCCTACAGAATGCAAATAAGGTACACTCATGGGCTGTAGGAACAAGCCAGCCAATGTCATATTCTGGAGCTAATGTTAACAAGGAAAATTCTAACCATTTGTTCTATTAAGTCTAGGGTACTGCCTCAAAATCAATAGGAGACTGAGAATGGCTTCTAAAATCTCAACCATATTGTGGCAATCACATTGTAAGGTATATAAATGTTGAGTCACTATGCTGTGCACCTGAAATTAATATAATATTGTATGTCAACTATAATTAAAAATAAAATTAAAAAATAAATAAAACATTTTTAAATAAAAACAAAATAACATCTCAGTAAGTAAATAAAATAAACCTAAGAGGCTAAGTGATACAAAATCAGTTATCTTGATGTGGCTGTGACAAAATTTTTGGTAACCGAGTGTGAATACTGAATAAGTAGACCTTAATTATAACAAGTTGTTAGTAAGTGTGCACCACTGCTTACAGAATTGGACCTAAGCTTTCTGGGCCATCAGAAATGTATAGCTTGCCACTTCACACCGGTGAGAATGGCCATCATAAACGAATCAACAAACAAGTGTTGGAGAGGAAGTGCAGAAAAGGGAACCCACTACATTGTTGGTGGGAATGCAGACTGGTGCAGCCACTATGGAAAACAGTATGGAATTTCCTCAGAAAACTAAAAATGGAACTGCCTTTTGACCCA
>PVKM010043805.1:0-12419 GCA_004027735.1 Carollia perspicillata | reverse complement strand
CTATTGGTTCCCTGTACATTTTCCTTTATTTCACTTAGTGTAGCGTTCATTTTTTCATCTAATTTGTGACCAAATTCAACCAATTCTGTGAGCATCCTAATTACCAGTGTTTTGAACTGTGCATCTGATAGGTTGGCTACCTCTCCATTGCTTAGTTGTATTTTTTCTGGAGCTTTGATCTATTCTTTCATTTGGGCCATTTTTTTTTTTTTTGTCTTGATGTACCTGTTACATAGTGAGGGTGGAGCCTTAGGTGTTCTCCAAGGCAGGGCAACCCAGTTGCTGGGTTGTGATGCTGTATGTGGGGGCGGGGTCAGAGAGGGAACAACGGCGCTTGCTCCACTCTCTGTTGGACCTCATTCCTTTTTGTGGTTTCCCCCAAGCAAACTGGGCCTTTCTGGTGCTGGTTCCCAGGTGGATGGGCTTGTGAACGTTCTAGGACCCTGTGGGTCTCTCCAACAAACTCTCCTGTGAGGCTGAGAGTCTCTCCTGGCACCTCAACCCCTACAGGTGTTTTCAGTCGGTGTTTTGAGGCTTTATTTCCCATTGCTGGGACCCTGGGTTGCTCGGTCTGTCTTGCTCCCCAGTTTTGCCTGGTTTATCTGCTCGCAAATGTGGAACCACCCAGTCTGCAAGCTGCCTTGTGTGCTGCGCCCCTTCACAATCTGCCACCTCGCTGGGGCCGCCAGCCGCTGCTTTGCCTCGACCCCTCTCCACCCAGCTGACTGACTCCACCCCTCCTACCAGTCTGGATGAATGTGTCTACTTTAAACCCTCGGTTGTCGGACTTCCATACAGTTAAATTTTCTGTTGGTACTGGTTGTTTTTTGTTTCTAAATTGTTATTGTCCTTATTCTGGTTGTGTGAGGAGGCACAGTGTGCTACCTATGCCTCCATCTTGGCCGGAAGTCATGTTCCATCTTTTTAAACCAAAAGTCTGATCCTTGTTCTAATAATTACTCAACCACAATGGCTCCAAACTCATGAATCAAGTTTATGAAGAAGCCCCTGGAGGATTCTTTTTGATAGGAGGATCTTTCACAAACCCAGTCTGCACTTACCCAGTCGTTGGGTACAAGACTCTTGGAAAGATGCCAACTTCAGAAGGGCTCCCTGCATGACACCCCAATGCTCTTGTCCCACCCACCTGACTGGTGCATACTCAAAAAGGTCAAGTTCATTCAAAGAGCTAAGGAGGAACGAAGTGGGGAAGATTAATCTTTTTTGAAAAAAATTATTTCCTATATTCCAAAGCCAAATGCAAATTTAAAAACATATTTTTGAAGATAAAATGCTGTTGGATGTTTTCCAAGCTGGGACTTTTTTCCCTTCGATGGTCCCAGGTCTCTGCTCTGAGCCCATCAACCCTCCTGCCAGTGAAATAAGAAATAGCTGGTGGATCACTTTTTAGTCTTACCCATTTTGGCAGGGATCCTTTCTGGCTCCCCCTCGACCCTGCCCACATCTTTCCTGGGGCTGGAAGACGTAATTGCAGCTGTCTCATCTCCTTCAAAGCAAACCTCTCTGCTTAGGTCTCCAGATGCTGACTGGGTTTCAGAGGAACACCAAATCCAGTGCTGATTGCCACCCAGCCCCGAGCCACCTGTGCAGAATAACAATACCCGCCCCCCACACAAACTGTTCTGGAACCCAGAGTGTGCACCCTCCTTGCTTGCTGCCTTGCCTTTGCTCACAGAGTGAGCAGCAGGCTCCTCTCCTGCCTGTCCTCTCCCCAGGGAGGAGCCGGAACAAACAGGAAACCTTTCTGGGAGTCTCTGTACGACATTCTCAAGAGAGTCTGCATCCGTGTCACTTGCCCTACAGTCTCACTGACATGCCCCTAATCTTCCCTCCTTACCTAAAGCCCTATACAATCCAGGCAAACTCACACCCAGAGAGTGGCATTTGCATAAATACTAACATTCCACGGGCTCATCCCACTTTCCTCTACCTGACCCAGGACCTCCCAGCCCTTCCGGGAGCCTCCGGACACTGTCTCACGTCGGCACAGTAATAGTCGGTGCACCAGAACCCCTAGGTGCTGTCCCCACTCCACCATGGCCTCTGCAAGGTGCTGCCAAGGGCTGACACCTCTTAACAGCAAACCCCTTGAGTAGACAAAATGCTGCTGGGCTTCCTCGAGTGCCCCAGGCTGGGGCCTCGCTGCACTGGGAAGGCTCCCCTCCCAGTCGGTACCTCGCCCTCTCACCCTGACCCTGCAGCCTCTACTTGTGCTGTGTGCCCCACAGAGCGCCCTGTGAAAACCTCACAGGAGAAAGACTCAGTGCCTGGGGCAGGCGGTTGTTCCCAGGCACTTCACCCCAAACACACTCCTTATTGCCTCCTCCCTTCCACACACAAAACAGAGAATGGTACAAAGTCCCAGAGGCTGCCAGCCCAAAATTCATTGAATGGAACTGTGCCTGGAACCCAGGGTTACACTGAACAGGGCTCCCCCAGCTGGGATTCTGCCTGGAGACCCCTCCCATCTCCTTCCTGACAAAGAGCCGGGCACAATACCTGTGGGCACGGACTGACACAGGCAATATTCCAGAGCCTGGCTCTCCAACTAGATGGCCAAGGGCAGAGGGCCCGGTGTGGATGGCCTCTCATCTGCCATGCTGACCCAGCCCCTTATCTATAATGATGTCACTTATATTATTTTCAAACCACCAATGTATTCTTATTTTCAAGAATTGGTTCAGTGTTTTAACTACTGAACTACTACTCTCTACTACTCAAGGTTCAACTGCTCTCTCACCCAAGTGGGGGGAGGCTCACCACATTAGTAGCATGAAATCTGAATTACGTCTTTTAAACTACACAACTTTATTGCTCCAAGTGAGTGTAAAAGTTAAAGTGAGATAAACTTCAGGCAGGAGAACTCCTTTGGGGCCTTAATCGAAGACAGGAAAACGGTGTATCATTAGTTTGTCAGTTACGATCTGGAAATGGAGGGTTTCTGTAGTCCTGGGAAAGCCTGCTCACTCTGCACTACGGTGACATCTGTCTACAGCATCGTTTGCTCAGCTGACCTTGCCCTCATAATTTCCACCAAAGTGAACGTCAGCCCCGGTTCTGCAAAATCACATATTTTGAATTGCTGCAGTTAAGTAAATTCTTGATCTATTACTCTACTTTATCCTCTTAAAATGCTTTTTCAAAAAGAAACCTGCTTGGACCTGCAGAAATAGGCTGTTCTGATATTTTCTTTTTGAAGACAAGTCACAGACATGTTGGGGTGGTGACTTCATTACCTGCCTGAGTCCCCAGGGCCCAGGCTCCCCACCCGCCCTGTCTGCCTGGAGCTTGAAGGAAAGGCCGCAGCCCAGGGTGGTTAGAGCCCAAACGCGCCCTGCCAGTGACGGCCGCCCGGCACGTGACTCCTCATCCGGCACAGATGACGTTCCCAGAGTGTGTCTGACCATCTGGGTCACAGGCCAAGGGGAAAAACAGGGACTCGTTTCCCTCATGTATCTCAAGGCTGCTCTCCAGCTCAACCATGGCCACAGAAGCACGGAACCACCCGGCTTCTTGGCAATTAAATGGTTTTCACACTTCTATTTTTAAAAGCCTTGGAAACGAGTAACCTGGGGGATCAGAGCAGTGGGATGGTTGTCTTTCCAAAGTTGCCCAGTCAGAGGCCCTGTCCTGGCAGGGGTCCCAAAGCAACTGTGAAACCAAAATGCCACGACAGGGCCTGCTCTGCCAACCTGCTCCTCAAATGATATAAACAGAAACACCCATGGCACCTGGACCCTCACAGTCTGTTCTACGTGACGACGAGGAGTACATTCTGGCCTTGGATCCCCAAGGGCTCAAGATTATTGTCCGCTGCTTTGCGTGGGTACTAAAGCCTTCACGTACCAGATTCTATCGCAGTGAGTCCCGGAAAGCCGTCTCAGAGACGGAGGTCAGCACACAGGGCGCTCGTCGTGAGCGGGAATGCTCGGCATCCACACCTGGGAAGAGAAGGGAAGTGACAAGAAGGGGGCAGGCATGGGAGGGAGGAGTGAGCTGTGGTGCAGTCTCAGCAGACCTCTGGGTGCTCTGCAGCTGGGTGACCCCTCCGAGCTGCCAAGGGGCACAGGGGTCAGGCCTTCATAGCCCCGAGCCAGTCAGGTAGTGGGAGGGGCCAGCGGTGGGTGAGGGGCTGGCAACTCAGGCCTGGGCAGGGCCCCAGCTGCTGGGGCAGGAAGCCAGACCTGACTGCATCATAGCATTGTGACAGCATTTCTTTTCTCTTTTAAAAATGTTTTATTTATTTATTTTTAAAGAGATAGGAAAGGAGGGAGAAAGAATGGGAGAGAAACAGCAATGTGCAAGAGATACATTGGCCGCTTGCCCCTTGCTTGCCCCCAACTGGGGACCTGGCCTGCAACCCAGGCAGGTGCCCTGACGGGGAATTGAACCAGTGACATTTCTGTTCACAGGCTGGCTCTCATACCACTGAGCCACACCAGCCAGGGCTCTTTTCTCTTCTTTTTTAACAAGATTTTATTTATTTACTTTTAGAGAGTGGGGAAGGGAAGGAGAAGGAGAGGGAAAGAAACATCAATGTGTGGTTGCCCCACACGCGTCCCCTACTGAGGACCTGGCCCGCAACCCAGGCCTGTGTCCTGACCGGGAGTCAAACCAGTGACCTGTGGCTCTCAGGCCAGCACTCAGTCCACTGAGCCACAGCGGCTAGGAGTCATTTCTCTTCTTTCAGCTGAAAACTTTTCAAACAATCGAGGTGAACGTCACATAACACAAAATCATAAAATTAACCATTTTGATGCATACTAAAAATTCAGTGGCATGTAGTACATTCACAATATTATGCAACAACCACCTATATCACACCTCAACATACTTTCATTCCCCCCAAATGAAATCCCCAGCGCTGTTAAACAGTCACCTCCGCTCCCCCTCCTCCCAGCCCCTGGCCTTTTTCTCTACGGATTCACCTATTCTAGCACCTCATAGAAATGGAAAAGTGTGTGTAAACTTCTGTGTCAGCCTTATTTCACTTAGCTTAAAATTTTCAATTCACCCACACTGGAGCATTTTAGTGGCTGAGTAATATTCCATCGTGTGAATGCACTGAGTTTGGTTTATGCATCTCCCCATCGACAGACATTTGAATTGTAGCACATCATCTTTTTACAGAAGGAGCTTAGGGTCTACGTGGAAGGTCCTGATCACTGAGGATATGAGTTCGGTCGTTTGGAAGCTGGGAAAGCTCTCCAGGCTCACTGTGTGGGCAGGACTCCCCCAATCTTCACCCCACGGGAGGCTCTGCTCAGCTGAAAGTCCAATCCCCCCAGCCTTCCTGGGCCTGACAGTGCCACCTCAAGCTTATGCCACCCTCCTGCCACCATAGGCCTGCCCCGGGGGGTCTCGGGCCCACTTTGCCTTATTCAAACCACATTTCAGCATTCTTGGGGTGCTGCCTCTCTACCTCAAAGAACAGAGTAGGGGTTGGGGCTTTTTGCCCCAGCCCTTGGCTCAACCCCGTTTCCTTTGTTTGTTTGTTTATTTGTTTCTCTCTCTTTTTTTTTAAAGACTTTATTTATTTTCCCTGGCTGATGTGGCTCAGTGGATTGAGCACTGGTCTGTGAACCTCAAGGCTGGTGGTTCGATTCCCAGTCAGGGCACATGTCTGGGTTGCAGGCCAG
This sequence comes from Carollia perspicillata, assembly GCA_004027735.1. NCBI lineage: Eukaryota > Metazoa > Chordata > Mammalia > Chiroptera > Phyllostomidae > Carollia > Carollia perspicillata. Next base: position 6,759 of record PVKM010043805.1, on the reverse strand, counting down.
GACCCTGGTTGGGGGCGTGCGAGAGGCAACCACACATTGATGTTTCCCCACCTCTCTTTCTCCCTCCCTTCTCCTCCTCTAAAAATAATTTTTTTTAAATCTTAAAAAAAAAAGAACAAGAAGATTTTTTAAAAGATTTTATTTATTTATTTTTAGAGACAGGGGAAAGGCAGAAGAAAGAGAAAGAAACATCAATGCAGGAGTGAAACCTGGATCAGTCACCTCTTACATGCCCCCAACTGGGGACCCAGGCACGTGCCCGGACCAGAAATCAAACCCGCGACCTTTCAATTTGCAGGATACACCCAGCTCACTGAGCCACACCAGTCAGGGCTCTCTCTCTCTGTGTCTCTCTGTTTTCATTCTGTTCTCACCCAACCATTGATTTGAGAGAGGGAGAGAGAGGAAGAGAAACGCTGATGTGAGAGAGAAACATCGATTGGTTGCCTCCCACTTGCATCCCAATTGGGGATCAAACTGCAACTTAGGTATGTGCCCTGACTAGAAACCAAAACTGTGACATTTCAGTCTACGAGACGACGCTCCAACCAACTGAGCCACACTGGCCAGGGCTCAGCCTCCTGTTCTATCTCTCTGGGTTGCTGAGAGAGAGTGTTTCCTGTTTCCCCTCTAAGCCTTGGACCACCCTCCTTGGCTGGAGATCAAAGCTACCATCCCGGCAGACACAGAAGCAGTACCCATGACCTGCCAAGCTCAGCTCAACAGTGACTCTCTGCAAGGCCCTTCTACTTCTGTCCTGACCCTGTTTCAGGGCAGAGACGATGTGGCCCTGCTATGGTTGCCTACTGCCTGGACGGGGGGCAAATGCTGACTGAGCAGCCACATCCCTGCTTCCTAGTCTGGCCCCTCTGTATTCTGTCTGCTAGCTCAGGCCCAACCATTTCTGCTCACCTCTTCCCCCGGCCCCCTCTGTCCTTGCTCCCTGTTCTCAGGCACTCAGAGGTTCCCCAGCATCCAGCACAGAGCTGCTCAAAATATATTTGACTAGCCCTGGCCAGGTGGCTCAGTTGGTTGGAGCATTGTCCTATGCATCGAAAGGTTACAGGTCCCATCCCTGGTCGGGGCACATACAGGACACAACCGATGAGTGCTTCTTCCTCCCTCCCTTCCTCTCTCTCTAAAAAAATCAATAAATATATCCTCTGGGACCCCAGGAGTGGGCAAACCCAGCCCGCAGGTGAAGTACGTGGCTGTGTGTGAGGGTCTTTCCTGGGGGAGAGGAAAGTAGGTGGTAGGTGCTCCCCACTCCCCATCTTGTGCTGTGAGAGGGAAGCCTGAAAGGTGGGAATCAGGGCCAGGGAGGCCACACTCCAAATAGCATCATCTTGTCTTTCCATTGAGTTGCATTTTTAAAAATTTTTACTTACTAATTTTTAGAGGGGGGAAAGGGAAGGAGAAAGAGAGGGAGAGAAACATCAGTGTGTGGTTGCCTCTCTCACACCCCCTACAGGAGACCTGGTCCACAGTTCAGGCATGTGCCCTGACTGGGATTTGAACCAGTGACCCTTTGGTTCACAAGCCCATGCTCAATCCACTGAGCTACACCAGCTAGGCTGAGTCCCATTTTTAATGCAAAGCTAAAGCAAAGGGGATATGACTGGTGCAGGGCGAGGACAGAGAAAGGTGTGGAGTCCTGGACATGGGGAGTAGGGCAGGCATGGATGGACACTGAGGTGGAGGATGTAGACACAAAGGGCAGCTTGAGGCTCTGAGCCAAATGGGAGAAGGAGGGAAAGAGGAAAGGAGGGAGAAGAGAGGGAGAAGGAGAGAAGCATCCTGGGCCCAGGAGGCAGGGGAGAGCCCTAGGCCCTGAAGAAGCACCCCAGTCTCCAGCTGGGTGAGGCTCTGCCTTCCATTCCCCAGCCTTTTGCCCCTGTGCCTTGGGGGTCCAGGGTGGGCCTGGGGGTGGGCTAGGTATTGACAGTCCTCATGTCAGAAGGGAAAGCTCACCTTGGCCACTTGCCTGACAGGGGTCCTGTAGACGTCCCCAAAGCTATAAGCTATCAATAAGCACTTGTTCCAGTTCATTCCAGCAGAACCCCCTGTGGACAGGAAGGAGGCAGTGAGCACCCAGCAGGTGGGTGGTGAGGCAGGCACAGGGAGCGGAGAGAGTGTTCTTCAGAAGCTGGAAGTTTGCAGGCCGTCCCCCCTGTGGTGGGAGCCACACACACACGCACACACACTTACTTCTGGGTTGGGGGGCCTGCGCAGTTGGGCATCTGGTCTGGCTTCCTCCCAGTGAAATGAGTGTTAGAGGTGGTTTGTCTAATTCCCTTCCCGTTCCTTCCAGGAGGGAAGGGGGTGCTTTCTGACGCAAGGGACAAAAGGGAGGGGGAAGGGGGGAAGGAGAGGGGCAGGAGGCTTCCCCAGAGCAGCTTGGGAAGAGGATTGGGCCGCAGCCAAGGCGCAGCCCCCGCCCGAGGACAGCAGATGGCGAGGGTTCTCCTGCCTGCAAACCTCCAAAATGGCCCAACCCTTCTCTGTGCTCCCCACATTTCTTCAGAAGACCATGAATTTGGCGCTCACACTGATATCCCTGCTTACTGTTTCCTTTTTGAAGTTGCCTGTTAGCTTCAACCTCGGCTGAAACCTGAAGATTAGGCCGATTTCTTCATCTCCCAGACCCATGGAAGCGGGAGTCCTCAGACCCTCGGAAGATGCTCAGAGCTGTCACTGTACTTCCTTCTAAAGTCTTTGGGGACATAAAAGGTTGCTATGGAGATTCCTTCCTGTAGAGTATAGTTTTCAGGAAAAAAGAATGAGTCACAAGTACTTTCAGGAGGAACCAAGTCAGTCCTTGGGGATGACATGATGTGACAGGGGTCAAAGGGGGACGGATGGCTGGCTTCGGCTTGTGCGCTTGTCCCTCTTTGATCCTCACGCCTGCTTGGGGGCCCCAGCTGCTCCTCCGAGCCTCCCTCTGCACACACAGCTCTCGGCAATGCCTGGTGCCTTGCCGATGCACTGCCTTGCCGTGCCTTGCAATGCCACTTGCCTCCTTGCAAGAGTTGTGGGAAGGTGTTAAAAACAATGTTAGAAACACCTGGCTGGCCTCACTGGGGAGTGACTGTCAGGGTCTCCTCAAGGGGCTTCACGGCTGGGTGAACTCCCTACCCTGAGGGTGCCACGGGCCTTTGCGTGTTCATTTGCATTGTGACTGACCAGGCGGAGAGCTTCTCCCTCATTGGCTTTTTGGGGAGAGACTGGGGTTAGCAGTGCAAACTAGAAACTAAGGTCTGCAGAGGGGAGGAGCTGACCCAAGGCCCCGCCTTGAGTAAGGCCGGAGTTGGGCACAGAAGCCAGGCCACCTAAGCAGCCGAGGCCCCAAGAACAGGAACGAGGAGGAACACCTTCATGAACAAACATATTTTCTAATAATAGGCCCAAAAAAGGGAGTTGGCTGGTGGGGGCAACAGGAAGAAAGAATAATGAGAGGTTGAAATTAGATGGACATCTGATTCAGACTATCCTTCTTTTCTTTCTTTCGGAAAGAACACTGTTCTGGGGGTCAGCCGTGTGACCTTGGAGAAGTCACTCTCCCTCTGGGGCCTGAACATTCGCACCCGTCGAGTGCAGGAGCTGGGCTTGAATGAGCTCAGGTCCCTTCTGGTGCAGACCTGCTCCCACACTGCACTAAAGCTGGGAACGCTGGTGAGCTTCCCTCCATGCTAAAATGAGCGTTCAAGGATTCCCTGTGGCCCACAGCATCAAGCCCAAGGCTCCGTGTGATGCAGCGGCAGCTCATCTTTCCAGTCTTATCTCCCATGTGCTATGGCCTGTGGACTACTCCTCACTCCATCCACCCCGCCTGCACACCCTCTACCCGCAGAGCGCGCCCGCGCTCACCCTAGGGCCCTGGCTTCCCAGAGTCCAGTTAGTCCTCCGGCTCTTAGCTCAGAAGCTGCCTCGTTCAGGAACCCTTTCCAGAGCCTGAGTTTGGGGTCATGATCTTCCTGACCTTCTATCCACCATCACAGCCTTCATCTGAACGCATGTTGTAATTAGCTAATCATTAAATTCCACAAACATGGCTGAGTAATTAGCATGTGCTATGACAATGACACATTCTGACATAGTTCTGCCTTCGTAGAGGGAGAAGGAGACAACCATCAAATAATCGTGTTCACGAATGTGGAATTGCAGGCTGAGAGGTGTGCGTGCAGAAGGATGAGGAACACCTCCCTGAGAGCTCATCTGCTGTCTGGGAAGGAGGGGAGGGCGGGCGGGGAGGGAGGTGTTCCCGGGAAGGGGCAGCCTGTGTGTGGCTCTGATGGGAGGGAGGGTGAAGGAGGAGAGAGCCTGAGGAGGACGGCCAGGGTGAGGGGACGGGCTGCTGAGTGGGTGCGAGGGGGGCTGGCCCTGGGGGGCGGGGGTGTTGTGGTCAGAGGAGCCATCTGGAGAGCCTTTGACAGGTTTTAAGGAGGAGACTGACAGATCGAATTTGTGTTTCAGAACAACCGTGTTGGCTGCTGGGCAGAGAAGGGCCTGCAGCAGTGTTTCGCAGCCTCAGATGCCTTGCACCAAGGAGTCTGAGATGGCCCCAGGCCTTGGCTTCACCCCGCCAGACACCCGTGTTCAGCTGGTCCGGAGGGAGAAAAAGGGAAGTAGGGCTGAGCAGGAGCCCTGCAGTGGTCCAGCCAGAGGACGAGAGCGCCTTGGAGGGGAAGGGCAGCACGCAGAGGGCCTCGGGGGATCTTTGGGAGATGAGATTGACAGGGTTTGGCAACTAGTTTCCATGGGGTGAAGGAGAAGGAGGTGTCAAGTGCAAATAGACAGAGGAGGTGGCGTGCACCCGGGAGCATGGGGGAGACAGGATGTCAGGGGCCAGGGAGCAGATCACGGGGAACGGGACCCTGAGTATGCAGTCTGTGTCCTAGTGCTCCGCCTCCGCCTGGCTGGGGAGGCTGTGCTTTTCTGGGGGTCCTCCCTGCCCCTTGGAGCTCTCTCCCTCAGAGGCAAAGGTGGGTGGGGAAAAGGTGGGTGGCCAGAGGCCTTGCCCCTAGCTGCACGCCTCAAGTGGAGGTGTGAGGGAGGCCCAGAGGTAGGGTGCACCCAGGCCAGCAGAGACCAGCCCAGGCACCAGACAGCCCAGCATATGGTAAAGGCAGAACACAGCTAGTGTGGCCACAGCCATTTCTGAAGCACAGAATCACGGCACTAAGTGATCGCGACTTTTACTTGTCCCCGAATCAGCGGGCACCTCTGAGCAGGAAAATGAACACTGGGTCCCGCAGCCAGCTGCCCTGTGGGGCACCCTGGACGGCGCCTTCCCTGGCGGAAGGCAGACAAACAGCACCCAGCCAGCTGGGATTCCCTCAGCAGGGATCCCAGAGCAGTCGAAACCTGTCCGCATTAACCTGATGCAGGGCAGAAAGACTCCACCTGGGGTTGTTTTGCTCTCTGAACAATAAACAGATCATGAAAATCCCTCTGCACGAGTAGGCAGAGATCTTACTCATTCTTTTTCATGGTGTGTAATACTCGGTGGCGTGGATGTAACAGCACTCGTACACAGCCAAGAGATTTTCCCCCTGTGGTCAAATAGAAACAGATATCGGTTTAATGCTGGAGACGGTAGTGACCTCTTTTTACCTGGCAGGGAGCGAAACTACTTGTGTGGTTCAAAAGCCAGGGCCAGCAGCCCTGTGTGTGGCTGTGTCGGTGAAGGCAGCCAGATGGGCTCCCCCCGGGCAGTTTGCTCTCCGGCCCGGGGGGCGGGATGGCTGAGGACTGGCCTTAGTCAGGGATCCCACGCTGCATGGAGGAGGCTGCCCCATGAGCCTGCAGGAGGGAAGGCTGCAGCAGATGCTGGGAGAGGGCAACCCTGGTGCAGAGGGAGAGCACAGAGGTCAGGCTGTGCCTACCTGGTGGGCTGTGTGACCCAGAGGTGAAGACTGTAGGAAGAAGTTGAGTTGTTCTAAGGATGGGCCCAACAGCTACCTCTTCCCCACCGAGTTTCCCGCAGAATTTCAACAGGCCCAGGTTATTTCTGGCCTCTAGTTTCCCTGTACTGGAGGCCGAGCCACTCTGCCCTCGATTTTCTCACGGCAGAACCCATGGAAGTCTGAGATTTCAATCAAAAGCTTAAGAAAATCATAATCCTTGGTTGCCCTAATTCTTTCCTGGAAATACTTCACACCGACAGAAGTTGTCTTTAAGCCCCTTTTCTCCTCTTTCATGCTTTAAATTTCTTCCTTAATTAAAAAGAATTGTTTACCTGGTGTGGGCTCCAAAGTGCTTGTTATTTTAGCTTATCCTCTTTTTCCTTTTCCCCTCTCAGAGCCAGTGACTCGATCACTCTGTAACTCCGTCTTCCCCGCCCTACACTGTGCATCGTCTCTGTCATGGAGGGGACGTAGGGTGAACTTCAGAATCAGCCCACTTCTATTCCCATGGAAGGGAAGTGCTGCCCGTCACGAGCAGAGCCTCTCAATTCAACCGCCGTAACTCGGCTGCTTGTCCCGAGCAGAGATTTCAGAGTCGTCTTTTCCTCCGAATAATACTTCATTTTCACTCAACCCTACCAACGTTTGATGACAACATTTGCTGATAATGAGTGATGAATTAAGGTAAGCATTTCGAAGTACATGGTTGAATTCATTATGTTATTAAAAAAAAAAAAAAAAGCCCTGGCTGGTGTGGCTCCGTGGATTGAGCGCTGGCCTTCAACCAAAGGGTCTAGGGCGCAGGCCTGGGTTGTGGGCCAGGTCCTCAGTAGGGGGCGCAAGGCAACCACAC
>PVKM010043804.1:0-12426 GCA_004027735.1 Carollia perspicillata | reverse complement strand
GAAATAAATGAATACATCGGATTTGAATGTTTACTGTGTTACTCAGAGCTCCATGCCCTTCACTTGTAAACCGTGACAGCCTTCCCTGTCTTCTCTCAGACCACTCGAGGCTAAAAACACCCCTTCCACGAAGCCTTCCTTCAACCCGCCCAGACAGCAGTCGCTCCTCCTGCGCCAGGCCTCCTGGGAAAACCACGTGGAACAGGAACACGACCTCCCCTTGGCGGGTTGGCTCGTTACCTAACGCTCTCTGCAGAGCGCTGCCGGAATCTTTGTCATGGCAAACAGATCATTTCTTACGAAGTCAAGTAACTTGACGCAGGAGAAACTGAACAGACGCAACCACAGCGAGCAGAGTCGCAGCAATCTGCTCGGAAAATCGGAAAACCTCCGAGGGTGGGAACTGACGCCGGCTGGGAGGGTCAGCGCGCGCCTCGCGCGGCCCTGCCTCCAGCTTTCCGGTGACGTCAGCAGGTTTGCGTCATCGCAGGTTTGCGTCCTGGAAATCCGCAGAGGCTGGAGACCAGGGCTGGCTCCCGGCGCCCCGCGCCCCCCCTCCCGGAGCCCCACACTCCACGAGGAACACCCCTGCTTAGAAACCCACTCCGCACGCGGCTTTGGTCTGCAATCACGCCCCCTGCGTCGGCCTCACCACCAAACTTGTAGTCGCACCGTCAGATTGTGTAAGGAGCAAGTCTGGCTTCATGTCGCGGTCCCTTCGCAGTAGTGCAGGCTTACCTTTCGGGGTTATTGCCGCTGCCACCCAGCGAGTTCAGCTCAATTTTAAAATCAGTACTTGATGTCTTTAGTCTGGGAGAAGAGTGTGTAAAAAGTCGAATGCGGGCGTACCCCAAAGTTAAGCATCAGTTATGAGAACAGGTGGGTCATTTGGACACATTAGGAGATATCGCGCTGCGCTTCTGTTATTTTCTGCTTGTGTTCGTCTCCCCGTCGCCCCGCAGAGCTCAGTCCTGAGACAGACAGAGGTCGTCCACGTGCCTGTCTTATGGCTGCTGTGAGAGACAAATCGCCATGAACTTAGTGACTTAAAGTAGGCGTTTTGTCGCAGTGCCAGAGGCCGGAGTCCCAAATCAGTGTCGCTGGGCCAAGATCACAGTGCCAACGGGGGCCACACACCCCCAGGGGCTCTGCTGGGGAGGCCCCTCTCCTCCAGCCCCCAGGGGCTGCTGCCCTGTGTCAGCTGGTCTCTGCCCCCGTCTCCCCACCACTTCCCTTCTGCCTGTGGCAGGTGTCCTGGCCTTGGAGATTTTGCCAGTCCCCCTTGAACAATCTCAAAACACCCCATCCGAGGACACCGAATCGCGCCGGGTACCGTGAAAGCCACCTCCCCGGGATGTAGGGGTTAGAGTTCAGTATCAGCCTGCTTCGACCACCCCGTGGCCTTGAGAAGAATTAAATAGTTGTAAAGGTCGATGCCAAGGAAGCCTAGGTGTTCCGGCCACTTTTCAGCTGTGCGCCCCGAGCTCCCCAGTATTGCCCAGCGTTCACAGAGCCCTCGGGGCGGCTAACGTAAAACCTCGAGAGACCCGTCTTATTGGCATTCGTGGGCTTATTTGGATTATGTTTCAATGTCAGCGTACGCGGTTCTCATTTTCATGTTTACATGAAAAAATTTCTTGTCTTTTCCTTCCATAAGTACAGCGCGACACTGCCCTGTCCGTTTTTAAGTCAGGTTAGTTAGTCACAAACCAACGTATTTCCACACTCACCTTGTGGGAGGAACTTTTTTAGTTCTTACCTGAAGATTCTGTGACAGGCGTTACCAATTACATGTTTTTTTAAGTTCCAAAATACATAAATCAGATGGGCTTGCCTACATTCCTTACAATCACGGCTTGAAGGAGCACACTGCCCCTGGGGATGTTCTCTGATGAATGCCAAGCATGTCCCCAGCGTTTTATTCTCCTCTTGGAAGAACAAAGAACCGCACGCCCCAGAGGCGCACACCGTCCCCCCGCACAGTGGGTGTGAAAGGCCCGGGCGGGCTCGCGTCGTCTTCCTCTGGCCAGTGTTGCACGCTCTGTCACGGACACAGGAGTGTGTCGATGGGGAAAGTCCTCGCGCGGTGTGCAGTGCAGGCAGCGAGTCCGAATTCAGACATGGCTTTCCGTTGAGCCCGGCACGCACGTGAGAGTGGGCAGCTCTCCGACCTTGCTGTGTTTGTTTAGGCCGAGTGAGCAGACAGGGCAAGCCTCCCAATACAGGATAACGGCTGGTAGGGAAAAGGGAGCGTATGAAGGCCTGTAACCTGTGGTCAGGGACTCGTGTGCCTACGTGTGCAGGAATCTTTTAAGGTGACAGTTTTCCTTGAGGGAGTGAGAGAAGGCTGTTTAGGGAGAAGGGTCGTCAGCTTTCAAGGAGCAAAGGAGAGGGGTGAGGAGGAAGAAGAGGGCCACATCGCCGGGGGTGGGGGTGGGGGTGAGGCTGGCCTGACCTACTTCCGAGGCAGTGGGAAGCCACGTTAGAGAGAGCATGGGCGATTCCAGGGGGCCGTGCGGCAGCACTAGAGAAAAGCCGGGGTACTGGAGAGCAGGAAAGTCAGGTGGACGTGACTCCGTGCGCTGTGACAGGGACGGGGCCCCATGACGGTCTTTGGGGAGGAGAGCGACACGCTGGAAATAGTTGGTAATCTGCATATAGAAAGAGTCTAAAGAATACTGATCAAATGAAATTGGGAACCGAGAAAAATATTTCTTCCGAAACAGACAATTTAATGGAAAATTGTGACAGTCTCCGCGTAAATAACATAACCAGAAAAAGACCGCAGAACATCGATTTGATGCCTCACTTAAGCAAGAGAAAACCGCAGACCCGCATTATCGCTGCTCTGTTTCCTCCCGCCGCGGCCCGGGCAGCTGTTCGCCACCCTCCCGAGGACGGGCGCGTCTTTCCGCGTGAGCTGTTTGCTCGTGAGGGACAGCCTTTAACAGTACGGCAAATTGCGCCTCGAAGAGGTTTCAGCACTTTAGAAGTCCCTCTAAATACTCTTTAATATGCCGTGCGTTAGAATATCATGAATAAACAATGACTAAAATTAAACTCAGACCAGCAGAGGGTAACCGCCAGCATCACCATCTGCTGAAAACGTGGCCCCGCCAAAGAAATCGCTCTCGGTGTGCACGCGAGTTTGTAAATTGCAATCTGACCCCATTGTAGAAATCTCAATAGTCATCGCAAACGTCGAAAGGACCCATTTAAAATAATTATGTTGATTCTCAGTTGCGCATTCAAATGACAGGCTCGGTTCACAGACTGGGGGTGCAAGTGGCACACGTGCCATAAACACGAGGTGAAAAGCTGAAGTCAGAGAACAAGCCTATTGTTCATTTTTTTTAGATGCACGTCAGAAAAATCTACCTCTGTGAATGAAGAGGACTAATCAGAAAAGCAAACAAGCAAACAGAAGTTGTGTGTTTATTTCTCCATAGTCACCGAGAGTAGAGATAAAATGAGCCTTTATTACGATGAAAACTCCTTGGAGTTCTTTTAGGGTTAGAAAAGTAAAGTCATTTCCCTTTGAAATGAAGCAAATGCCTTATTTGGTCAAAGCAGCATGCATAATTTAATTAGGTGTCCTCATATTCTGGAAAATGGCATTAGAGGGCAGCTCGAATGTATTTATTTACCGGTCCTGAGTTGTGGAGACATTACAGCAAAAAGATGTGCGTCTCCACAAACACTTCGTGATGGCAGCGCGCCGGCTCACGAGGACAGGGGACCCCAGCAAACTTCTCCTCCCCTAAAAGGGCAGAGCGGATCAGAGCGGGAAGGGAGGGCTGTCAAAGCCGGGAGGCGGAGGCCGAAAACCTCCTCGCCGCATCCGAGAGGCACTGGGTCTGCCGTGATCTGGACCAGCTAATGGTCCCAGGACGTGGCTTTGAGAGGGGATGGTGGAGGCAGGAAAGCCCCTGTATTGGAATTCACTGGGCGGATGAGAAGTCGGATCTCGCTCCTGCCTTCATGAATATAAGCAAATAAGAAAAGTGATATGCTATTATTTCTAAAACGCTGAGTGTTTGGGGGAAACCTTCAATTTAGCATTGGAAGGGAGAATCAGAGGTGACCTCCCCCTCTCTCTGGGGAGCTGATGTGACTCCAGTTCAGGGAGAGAGGACCCCTGGGGGGGAAATGATGTAGATGAACTAGGAACGCGGATAGCAACCTCCCCCCCCCCCCCAAAGAACTTCAGCGAAATCGTGGATCTGACTCGCACCGGAGAACGTCGAAAAGCGGATGGACGGGGTCCTGAGAGAGGCCTGCAGGGCCTGGTCCCGGCCGCTGGAGGGCAAGTGTGGACGTCGGCGGGAGGTCCGCGCACTTCCTGCCGTGCACGCGGCAACCCCCTTCCTAACCGACGCTTTTACCGCTTATTCTGCCGCTTAGGAATGGTAAGCTTCAGGCACAAAACTTCCTTTGTAAATTATTAATCCGCTTTAATTTAGAATTTCATGTTACTGAAGGAGACTGCATGGGAGCAGGCCATCTTCAGTTTGGTAAGGTCTAATTCAAGACAGTGCTAATGTGAAGCCTTCGGGTATTAACCTTCTTTAAGTAAAGCATGAAATAATTTCTTTCATCCAAGACAAAATGTGGATGGCAGATGCTTTTCAAAGGGTTTAATTAATTATCTCAATTTTCGACCACCCAAGAGTTGGAAGGAGCGTTGGAAGCGAGTGTGTGGCTGCAGTCAGATGTGCTGTGATGTCTGGTCGGCCTGACAATTTTCCTAATTGAAGACCTCCACGGCCAACGCACTGCGTCTGCGAAGAAGCCACGTGCTTTCCCGGGGGAGAGGCTCCCGCCGGGGAGCGCGCAGTAATCCCCCTGCCTTCTCTGTTTTATTTTCTAGGGTCAACACGATACTTTCTCAGAGGGAATTGCCTTGAAGGTGCTTGCTTTCATGAAATAAAGCCTCCAGTCATTTTCATGGCCTGAAGAATACTTCTGAAGCTAAGTAAGAAAAAAAACCAGAACCCTTTGTAAGAAGATGACCCAGGAAGGGTACACGAATATTCAGCAGAAGTTGCCATGAATACTTATGACGCTCCCAGTAGGGTCAGACGTGCCTTCACCTTGACAGGTCATGACGTTACAGCCACCTGGACGCTCAGTGTATCCCGGGGGCACTGGAGCAGCTTCCGCTAATCACAGGCGTGGCATCGGAAGAACCAGGAGTATGAAAACCAGAACGCAGTAGGGGGTCACTGGGTGAGACTGCTCCGTGATTCTCCCACGGGGTCTTTCACCAACGTGCTTCTCTCCAGGTGGCCATTGCCTAGAATTCCCCGCACCGGATAACCGCATGGGCGGACCTACTGGCATCGGGGCAGCCGGGCAGAACACCTCCACTGGGAAAGGTTCTCTACGAGACCAGTCCAGCAGAGTGCTGGGCAAACACTTCAGAAAAACTCTAGGTTATTTTCAAACTCATCTTGGCATGGAAACAAAGCAAAAATAAGTTCTATATTTGAGCCAAAAAATAAAATCAAAATCTAGAGCTAAGGGAAAGCCGACCAGAGTTCAAGCTGTAAACGAAAGAGAAGCTCCGAGGCCGGGGAGACAGAGGTGGCAGGATCCGGGGGGCGGGCCGCCGGGTCGTTCGCCTGAATTTCTGTAGGCTCTGTTTTGCTCTGTGCGGCCTCTCAGCAAATCAGATAAGCATTCTCGTGACCCTGGAATTGGGCAACTGCATGAGATACCTCATGCTGTCAGGTGACAGCAAGGTATGACGGAGCTTGGAGGGTGAGGGTGAGGGCGAGAGCCCACGGCGGACGAGAAAAAGGAACAGGGTCCTGGGGGGAGGACTGTCTCATTGCAGATGCTCAGAGAAGAATCCACCGCTTCTGAGTGGCCTCCAGGTCAGCGCCCCCAGGGAGATGGTTCTAGAGGCGGACAGAGCCTAGGGCCCCGCCTCCCCCTGCAGAGTCCATGCCTGCGTTTGAACAAAGTACAGGTCATGTAGGTGTTTCCCGCCCACGCGAATGTGGGAAAGCGTTGCCGTTTGGTGTCTAGATACAAACCCTCAAAGGATGTACTGATCAGTGAAATTGGAACTCTAATAAAATTATCTAGCCCAGATCGATAGAACTGTGTTATTTTAATTTGGGGCTAACTAATAACGGTACTTTGTTTTGGTAAATTTAATTCTCAACATTCAAGCCTCTGTTCATAGGTTCATGCCGTCTACACAGATGATTCCGCATGATTGGAAGAAAACAGAACGTATATTTTTGCCTTTCATCAACTAAGGCATTGGAAATTGGGAGATTTAAGACAATAGTAGCTCAACTATTTTTCCCCTTTTCCACACAGAAAATGAAAACCAAAATAGTGAGTTTTGTACTTTCTTCTATATAAATCATATGCATACTTGGAAAATCCTTTATGCTGAAATGTTTAACTTTTACTTACTTGTAGGAAATGTGGTCTACATACTCAAGACAGGAAAATAAACTAAGAAAAACCTAAAGTACTTTAGTCACTTAAATGTAAAAACCTAACTTCATAAAAAGGTTTGTCTCTTACAGAGTTCAAAAAAAAAAAAAAAAAAACCCCAAAGAGAGAGACTTCTTTAGCATGTTTGGCTCAACTTCCAAAGACCTGACCGCACGTCCTAATTTGGGCCCATTATAAATTCAGCCCCGTTGGGGAACTTCCTGCACAGGCAGCTCTCATTTTCATCTGATTCCAATTTTCCCACCCAAGTCTCGGACCACCCATGACAAACAAGCAAAATTACCACCAAGAGCTAAGTTTGTAATGGGAAAAGCAGACATTTCTATGTATCCTTCCTTTTAGAGTTCAAGGTCGAGGCCGGTTAGGAGCCTTAACGTCATCCAACAGGTCACGTGCTTGCCCGAGTTACAGAACTGGACGTGGTCCCTGCCTCCGTGGTCCTGTGTGTTGGGAGCCGGTGACATAGTGCTGCCCGTGTTGAGCTGTGAGTGTCTCAGCTCCTACGATTTCCCGATCGCCAGCGTCCCTACATGTGGCACAGGGGGTAATGATTCTTCTGCCACCTTCTTCACTGTGTTCTTGCAAATGTCCAAAAATTTGAGTGGGCGCTGGAGAGCATTGAGATGCGTCAAATCCTGTATAAACGTAAGGGATTTTTATCGGGCAGTCTGTTTTCTTAAAGACATTTTGGTATCCATATAATCTGGTATGTGTCCCAGGCGTATCTGAGGGCGCGCCGTTTGGGAAGTCCAGTTCTGCACTCAGTAAGGCTCCTTCTTGGAGAGACGCTTTTTCAGACACTGGAAGGCAGCCGCACCCCCCCCCCCCTTGTGTTTACTGCGCCTCTCGATGGCATCCTTTCCTCCCAGGCTGGGTTTCACCCTGTGTTGTTCTGCTGACTCAGTGCAGCCTGAGTACACATGCTTCCAGAGCCCACGTCCTGCGGACGGAGGTGGCCCGCACCCTCGCGCCACTCCCCGCTCACTCACAGCTCAGCCGGGGCGGCGGCCAGCCCTGCAGGCCCTGCTCAGGGTCAGCGTCCTGCGCAGGTGCCCAGGACGTTTCTATCTCTCAGCACACGTCTACCGCCCGCTTTCCACACTGAGCTTCGACCTTTAGAGACACAGGTACCATTGTGTCACAGTCGCCTGCCACTGCACAAGCGTGTGGCTCAGGAGCAGCAGGCCCTGCCGTACATATTGGGGAGGGGGGGCATAGACCAGACCCCCTAGGGGTGTGAAGTGCCCTCCGTGCTGTTTGCGCAGGGGCAAAACCGCCTAAGGACACTTCTCAGGACACGTTTCTCGGGACACAGTCCCATCGTGGAGCGGTGCGTGAGCGCGGGGAGCGGGGAGGTTGATACGAACAGAGCCGGAAGCACCTGGAGAACCCAGGCAAGCAAGCGCCTCCATGTGTTTGTGCTTTGAGCGCCTGCCGCTCCGTGGAGCGTGCCGCGGTGGGCGTGAGCGTGCGTGCGGAGCCAGAGTGCCCCGAGAGCTGAGCGCGGTAATGCACGGGAGAGGCCCGTGGTTTGAACGCGCCTGGCAGCGGAGGGCCTGGCGAGAGGTGGTTGCATTTACGGTCCGTTTTGCGGATACGCTCCCCGCCATATTCACTCAGGCGGGAACGGGCGGGTGTGGTGGTCTCGGCCTCGGTCTCTGACGACACGTCTGTGCCGCCGCCCTTCTGGGTCTCGGCCGTCCCTCCAGCTCTTGGCCGAGTCTCCATTTGAATCGGTCACTACGCAAGGTGAGCGTCAGCGCTCCACTTTCGAGGCCTTCGTCATCTGCGCTGAAGTCGGGTGTTTCTTCCGTGCTGACACGCAGTCCTGCCCTAGCGCGTCCCTCCTGCACTGCCATCAGAAGTCATTTCAGGTCATCGCTGCCCTCCGCCAGGAAGACACTGTCCTCTTTGCACATCTTAAGTCCTTGGGGGAACCAAGCACCATTCAGGGAGAGAAAGAAAGAAAAAAAAGGCAAGGACTACAAATGTGCTTCTAATTCACCTAGGACTTGCCTAACCTGCCCTGGCTCGCCCTACCTGCAGTGAGGCCCGCAGCAGCGGTGGGGCCGCTGGAGGGTGGGAGGCAGGTTCCTCTGCTTTGTGGGAGGCTGGCTGCAGTGGGGGAGGGGGCTCCCAGGCAGCTCCCCGAGGGCTGCTTGTGCTTCCAGGCCTGAAATGGAGCTGCTGACGCCATTTCGGGAAGAACCTGTGCTCGGGTAGCCCACCGACGGATGGTTTCCAGTCTCAGCCAGTGGAGGGACCTGTTAGCCCCAAACTGACCTGCTGGGGGACCCCCAGAATGTGGGTCTTTGACTGTCCCTCTAACTAACGCCTGTTTACTGTCCAATGTGGGTCGCTCTGTGGTGTGATCTGGGCCTGAACCAAACACGCTTACACAACAAGAGTGGTATTCTCATTTAGGCTGAAATATTCAAACATGTTACACCCGAAAAAACAAAAGCAAATCCTAACTCCACACCATGATGAAAATCCATATGGAGTGTAAAGAGGGAGAGAGTTGGTTTGAACAACAGCCACCAGCTCCCGACGAGCTGGGGCTACAAACCCCACTGCCCGCTCTGCATTGGGGCTCCCAGGAGAGCAGACGCGGCAGCAGGCGGTGGACAGGGCCCTTCCCCACCTGGCCCGCACGGCGGGAAGGCAGCTGCGGGGGTGGCGCGTTACTGTTTGGGAAGGACCGGTCCTCGTGAAAAACGTGGGCGTGAGATGGGTTCCATGTGAGTTCAGATTAGGCTCTACGGCAACAGTACAGGCTCTACGGCCCGCTGGCGCCTCCAAGAAAGGGAAGTGATCAAACCGAGTCTCCGGGTTGTTGTGATGAGATTATAAATCCACCTCCCGGTAGGTGTGCCGGAGAGAGCCAACCACTGCTCAGCTCGACGTCCCCTCCGTTAATTTTGGGTCACAGAGTTAATTTTAACGACTCTGTGGGGACGTGTAGGGGAGCACGGTTTCATTCGACAGAGCCTGGCGGGCTCCCCTTTCACCCGGGGAGGGCGGGGGTGATGGTGCCTAGGTAGTTCCCGCATCTAACCCTTCCACATGCGCCGGACATGGTGCGGACTCAAGTGAATAAAATAAATAATCTGGAAATCGCTGAAAACAACACCTCCTGACTGCCGGTTGTACGGACATTCTGCATTACCCAAAGAGATAAATTAAGAATGTCTTTGGGAAAAGTATATTTCCTCTTGAGCTCTTCTTAGCTGAAGCCCTTGCTTTGATTTATTTGATATGGCTGCCTTTTAATATTCTCCCATTATCCTCCCCCTGCCTTTTCCGAAATGCAGTTGCTACTTGAAAAAGTTAGTTCCGTTTCTAGTGTCACTAACGAACAATTCAGTCTGTTGGTTTAGAGCCGAACTAGAGCTTCTGTGAGCACCGAGATCAGAGCTGACCACGCATCCTTAAGAGCTGCATTTGGCGCCTGGAAACATGACCGAGTTCCGCGGGAATGAGACACGAGTTTGCTGCGTGTCGCCCACAAAGTTAACCAAGGAAGGAAAAAGACCCCAAGGCCACCGCTGTGTCTTCTTTTCTGACTAGCAAACGGGCAATCACAGTCCAAATGCAGGGCAGAGGGGATAGGAAGGGGGGGGAACCTTGGAACAGCTCAGCTTCCAGTCCCCTCCCCCACCGGCCTCTGCGAAGGGTGGCTTCCCTCCCTTCCCGAACTAAGTCTGCCGCTGTAAAACCCCACAGTCATTCTTCCACACAGAAAGGACAAATAAGCCCGAGGGGCGGACCCCCGTGCTTTCAGTTTTAACTCCTCGCCAATGGGGGGAGAAGGCAGACTGCCCGAGCGGCGAGCCCGGCCAATGGGCCGGCGGCGTGCGCCCCACGTGACGCGCGGCCCCCGCCTTTCACAGGCGCTGCGATTGAGTTCAATTCAGAACTGCGGCCAGTGCAGCCCTCGCCGGAGCGCGACGACGGAGCGCCGGGGCTGAGTCCCGCGGACCCGACCGGGCCGAGCTTCCCCCCACCCCCACCCCCGGCCCCAGCCCGGAGCGGGGCCCTGCACCTGCGGCGGGCGCAGTCTGGCTCCAGCCCCCGCTCTGCCCCTGGGGACGCGGAGCCAGCGCCGAGGGCCATCTGCAAGCGGTGAGTGTGCCTTCCTTTCCGTCCAGCGTCCTGGCTCCAATAGTTTGAGGTCATCCGCCTCCAATGCTGGGGGATTTCGAAGGCGCTCTTTTCCTCGGCGGGGTTGGAAGGGTATTCCCGCGGCAGGAAAATCTCTGGGGCACAATTGTTGCTTAAGGCTGGGAGAGTCGAAGAATGGAAGGGAAAGTCGGGCCCTGCACGGCGTGGCCGCGGGAGCCTCCGTCCCGGAACGGAGCCCCCGCGTGCTGCTTTGTTCCAAAGGAGAGATGGAGGCGCACACGCGTGCCCTCCCTCCGCTCCCCCCCCCCCCGCTCTCCCCCGCGCCCGCCGTCCGAGCAGATCCGCCCTGGCCCCCGGAAAAACAAAAGACAAACTTTGCTGACGCCACTGACCAGAGCCCCCTCGAGTCCCCCGCCATCTGACAATCATTATAATTAGCGACGAAAGACCGCCGAGGCACTCGGGGCAAAGAGCTCTTCTTAAATTCTGAACAATGGCTTCAAGCCAGGGCTTCCTTTTAATTTATTTTTTAGCCACCACTTGGCACTTCGTAGTCACGATGAAAACTGAACTGGTTTCAGTGTTTTTGCCCACAAAATGTACAGTCAGGTCCTGGCAGAAGTGAAGGGCAGGTCCCAGACGGCCGGGGGGGGGAGACCGGGGGGAGGAGGCAGCTTCCGTCTCGGGACCCAGCCTTCCATGTAGAAAGGGTTTTTTTTTTTTTTTTTTTTTTTTGAAATTCCTAATAGGGTGGAGTGAGGATGTGGGGGTGGGGAGGAAGCATGCGGAAGCTCCTTTATAGAAGAATGCTGGAAGGATAAAATAATTTGGGATCTCTTCTTACAAGCAGGCAAAAGGTTAGCCTCCAAGTTACATTCACGGTAAGATTTTTTGGTGGAGTTTCAAACAGAAGCAACCTACAAAGCAGTTATTTTTTTTTTTTAATTTGTAAAATATTTGGAAACGCATGGGGAGGGGGAATGCCAGCCACTGCTTCTCCTTTACGTCCGGCGCGTAATCCAGCCATGTTTGTTCCTTCTGGAGTCAGCCGGAGCCTTCGGAAGTTACCAGCTAAGTCTGGTAAGAAATTAACAGGCAAATCAGATGGCCGCGATCTCGGCTGATGAAGGTTTTGAACCACAAAGCTCCGAGAGGAAGAGAGTTTGGGAGGAGCTGTTGCCCCCTCCTTTTTGAAAGGAGGGTATTAACTCCATCAGTTACTGAAAGGAATTATTCGCAGGCTCCAGGCATAACTAATTATGGCTTTGCTAGCTCCGCCAGAGCAGAGCCTGTGTGCTCTAATTACAAAAGTCCAAGACGTTAGGATTCTTTCTTTTTTCTTAAAGAGGACCCGGACACACATTTTCACATAATCTCTGTGAAATACACCATTTTTTTTTTCCTTTGTCTGCTCTCACGTTATCCCCACCCCACCCCCACCGCCACCACCAACACCGCCCTCCGCCGCCCCGCATGTGGGGACACCTGAAGGCGAAACACGTAATGACCCGCAGAGCTCCAGCCGGCCTGGCCTCCCGCCAGGGCCCCCACCCCGCAGCCAGCAGCCTGCTCGCAGTGCCTGCCCAGCCCTCGCCCCAGCTCCCTGCTCGGTGCAGAGGGGCTGGGAGTCCGACTGCGGCTGCGGAAAGATTAAAGACAATATCCCCTTTCTCTTACCCCAGACAGCCTGGGCGCTTAACCCTTTCATGGCCGTGAAAAGCAAGACTCCTTCCCCGCTCCAGGGCAGCTCACAGGGGACCCCGCGCCACGGCAGAGGCGCGCGCCTCACTGGGCAGCGAGGCTCGCCTCCCCCCCCCCCCCCCC
>PVKM010043803.1:0-12420 GCA_004027735.1 Carollia perspicillata | reverse complement strand
ACAGGAACCTATTCTCACACAGTTCTGGAAGCCTGAAAACTAAAATCCAGGGGTCAGCAAGGCTCTACCCGCTCCGGAGCCTTCAGCAGAAGGACCCTTCAGCAGAAGGACCCTTCAGCAGAGTCCATCCTTGCCTCTCCCTGCCTCTGGCTGCTGTTGGCTTTTCCTGCCTCGCGCCCCTTCTCTTACTGGTCGATTTTCACATTGCCTTCTCCTCTATGTGTCTTCTTCTCCTCTGTGTGTGTTCTAACTAGGACACCTGTCATTTGATTTAAGCCCTCCCCCCCAGATAGTCTCAGAGATCTCCTCATCTTGATTGTCTTGAATTGATCACATCTGCAAAGACCCTTTTTCCAAATTTGGTCACATCACAGATTCTGGAGGTTAGCTCTGGACATATCTTTTTGTGGAGACCACTCCATAGTTGATGACTTTGGAAACTAAAGCCATCAGCTGCCTCAGTTTCTGTTTCTGGAGAATGATACTGTAAGCAGTTGCCAGCCCACAGCATTGCAGTGACAAGGAAATAGTAGGATCAATCCTTTGGGTTGTTTCAGCACCGAGTCTACTCAGTGCACAGGATCCTCACTGCATATCACATCCAAGTCACAATAACAGGCTTTTATAGCAACACAGGCTCACAGGCAGGTGAAAGGTGTCTTTTATTATGCAAATGAGGTGAACTAACACTTTACAAATAAAAATTAGCTCCCAGACTTTCCTTCAGAATGCTCTCCTGTCTTGAATTCTTCTTGGCCCTTCCACTGGACAAGATTAGGGAGCCATCCTACAAGCCCAGACACTATTCAGGAGGTATCTTCCTGCAGAAACAGTCTTCTGCCTGGGGACTTGAAAGATGGTAAAGGCTTTTTTCTAAACTTGTCTGTGGCTGATCCACAAATAAATGCTCCTGATCCACATCACCACCTGCAAACCCACAGTACAGCCTCACTTGTGTGGGCAAGTATGAGGGTTCAACGACCAGGAACACTGTGTTTGACAAACTTTTGACAGCAAAACCTTTTTCTAAGAAGGGTGAATCTGTATCCTGGAGGGTTGGTCCACTGTGAGTCACCTCTGTAGCTCAAGTAACTGGGTCCATAGTAGCTACAAATTGCCCCAACTTCTTCTGCCCCCTCTTTCAGACTTCCCTTTTCTTTCTCCCTTTGCCTCCTGTTTTCTTTATCATTCATCAAACCCCTATCAACACTCCCTCATATGCCAGGACCTGGATTAGTCCCAGGGGGTACACAATATGGACTCACATTCTAGAGGAGAGAGAGGAACAGAGACAAGTGGGTCACCCTCTGATGTTACAAAATGAAGGATGCAGAGAGTTCTGGGGCAATGTAGCCTTTGGAGCATGGGGGAGGGGGAGAATTGGCACCGGCTCACACAGAATGTGGTGTTTGAGTTTGGTCTTGAAGAAGCGAGAGGTACAAATAAGGTGTAGGTAACTGTACAAATGCTCAAAGGTTTACAGGCAAAAGGGTAAATGCCAGGTTTAGGGAGTGTTGGGTCTTGTGGTGTGATGAGTGCAGGACCATAAGAGGGACCAGAACCTGGAGGAAAGACCAAGCATGTGACACTGAAGTCAAAGGCTATCACCAAAGTCTGAAGCCACAGATGGGCGGGGACAGATCCAGGTTTTAGAAATGTCTGTCTGTCCTTCATGGAGAAGATGAATTTCAAGGGAGTTGGCCTGGAGTCAAGGAGACCAGTGATGATGCTCTTGATTATTTTTTGTGCTTACTCTATGTTGGGCATTATTCTAAGCATCTTAAACACATATCTACTAGTTTAGCCTTCACAGTAAACTTAGAAAGAATGCATTCCTTCATTTGGCAAAGAGGAAATAAACAAGCTGTCCAAAGTCACCCAGCTAATACGTGGCAGAGCTGGAGTTTGCACTTGAAGGAGCTAGCTCCAGAAATTAAGATCCAAATTAGGTCCAAGACAGAGAGTAGAAAAGAAGAGGTGGAAGTTCTAGGACTTAGAGCTGTATTGGTGAGAAGGGGTGATGGAGGAAATGGGGGCTCAATCCCACCCAGGTTTCATGTTTGGCTGTCTGATGTGCTCTTTGCTCACATCTGTCTTCCCTGCACTCTGTCACCTAAGCAAACAAGTGCTATGGAACAATGCCCCCAGGCCTGAGCTCCTTAAATTGGGAGGCGGGTGTCTATGACTCAGTTTATAGAGTGGTTTAACATCCAGACCCTGGAAGCAGATTGCTGAATTTGTATTTCTGCTTCTCCCTTTGAAGTTTCCGCTATGCAGGACACAACTGGTAGACCAGCATTATCTACTTGTTAGGGATTCAGAATTTCAGGCACCACCCCAGACTTTCTTAATCAGAATCTGCAACTTACTGGCTGATTCCGACCTACACAAGTTGATTCCTAGGTGCACATGTTTGGGAGGAGCTGTGCTTTCTGCACGACTTTGAGTAAATTATGTTACCCCTCTCAACCTCTGTCTCTCAAACGTGTCCTTTCAGACCTACCATTGCCGGCAGCTCTCTACTGTGTAAGCCCCTGGTATGCCAGCAGCATCCCTTATGCACTTTACCCTCTCCCAGCCCTCACCTCCTACATGCTTCTGCTATGACCTGTTTTGAATGAGCTGTGTGTTCCCTGCCATGACCTTAACTTATGGAATGGTGGTAGAGGGCACCTCCATTTTCCAGAAGGAGGGCTGAATCACAGAGGAGGAAGTCATGATTCCATTATCACCAAGCTAGTTAGTGATTGCACTGATCTAGAACCCAGTCACATGAGTCCAAGTCAACATCTTTGCATCGTCGACTCTCCCTGAAATACCACGTTCTGCCCCACTATGTGTTTCTTTATAATGGGTGCCCTCTCCCTAGAGCATCTTCCAATTCACTCTCTGACTGCCACATACATTAAAAAAACCCACAGCTTCCATGATGCCTTTAAAGACTGACCCAAGCAGAAATAAATCTTTCCTACTTCTGAGAACACACTTACATAAGATAACATACTTGATGCTTAACATAATAAACAAAATGTGCTTGCATTTTTGCTAGCGTTCTCTTTATATATTACTTTTACATATATTAAAGTCCTGAAATTTGACTTTAGTAGGGCGTATTATTATACCCATTTTATAGGTAAGTAGAATACAGAAGGACAAGTTTTTTGTGATTTTCTCCAAGATTATCCAGCTAGTAAATGGTGTCACTGACAGGAGAACATTAATTTTTAATTGTATACCTTGCTGTACAACAGTGGGAGGAGGAGGTTCAAAGTTTGGGACTAGACGTTTCTGTAACTCCACTAAACTAACTCAGTCATTAATGACACGATCCATGGCCTTGATTTCCTTAGAAATAATGGAAATTTGACAGTACAGTTTAGTGGAAAGAGGAGCTATAGCAATGTGTACAATCTTGGGCTCAAATCTGGGTTAGCCGCTTACCAGCTATCAAGGGATAATACCTCTGAGGCTATTTCTTTCTCTGTATCATAGGGTTTAATATTAATATGACAGACTAAAAATTTTCCCCATATCAATTTTCCTCTTCCTCCTTGGGAATAAAGAATTGTCACTCCGAGCACAGACGTTTTCTAGCCATTCTTGCAGTCTTTTACAAAGTATGGGCCGATAATATAGACATGGTAACTTGTCGTACGTCCCGTTTTGGAATTTTTTGAAACAACAACTAGATGCACACCCTTTGCCCTTATACTTTGTCCTTTCATCTCCTTGCTGGGTGTAACGCAAGTGTAACGGCTGGAGCTAAAGCAGTCATTTTAGATAACAGGGAAACCTTGAGAATGGAGGTCACACCCAGGGAAGTCTGCATTCTTGAAACATTTTTAGAGTGAAGTCAACATGGGAGCCCACTTTCTGTCTTAAGACTCATAATGAGAGAGGAATAAACTTTTGTTTTAAGCCTCTATTATTTTGGGGTGGTATCTCTTACTGTTAGCCACATCTCACCTTCACTTTACACTACTTTTCATTTAGGGTCATTTTAAGTCCTGGATATATGTCGTACAGTGTTCCTGACACATGGTGAGCAGCAAGTAAGCACTTGTTGTTAGTATTATAATATCACCTAGTTTGGCACACATTAGGAATTTAGTAAATTATTGAGAATGCTATTAAGTAAAACTCATATTCCATGAACCTTGGAAATTCAGCAAACCTTGGCTGAAAAATTCTTTTATGCTGTTCTTCATGGAGAGAATAAAACAGAGTCTCACAGCCTCAGGCAGTGTGAGTCCCAGCCTGGATGACCCAGGCCATGCCCGGGATAGACCATTTTCTAGGGCTGGTCTGCAGGTGAGGTGGTTTTGACTGCTTTTCCTATCCTGATTGGCTAGATTAGGGGGGCAAAAGGCTGGGGTTCAGAACCCCAGTGGTCTACCATGCTTTGGCTTTATGGTCCTATGGATAATTTCAGCTAAGTTGACCACCCAGCTCAGCCTAGAAGAGAAAAGCAGGCCCCCAGCCTAGGTGGGAATGAATGGGTCAGAAGCTGAAGGTAGTATTAACATGAGTCCAGTTCTCCAAATCCTCAAATGGGCTCACTCTCTCTTTACCATCCCTTGTTAGCGCCCAGACCTACTACCTCAGAAAGAAACTGCAAAATTCATTATTCAAAGATCTCTCTCTGATTTGTCCTATTCATGCTCAATTTTGGAAACCTGCTAAAATGGTGAAATGTGGACTAAATGTTTATTGAAAACCCATCTTTCATTCAGCCCTCTGTATATGGTATTTCTTAATCTAGTCCTCAGTCATTGTAAACCAAGTACTTGTCCCCAAATAAGAGACTGAAAGAATGAAAGCTAGGAGTGGTAAGCAGATCACCCAAGCAGTGAGTAAATAGCAGAACTGGAAATCACACCAAATTCTCATTTTAAATCCCATGCTGTTCAAAATTTGAGTCTCTGTAAAGCCTTGAAAATTAGATCAGTTAGTGAGAACCACATTCTCTCCCCCTTGAGTAAGCTGGAATTTCTATCATTCCTGTGAGTAGATAGGAAGGGATTGGTTTCCGATCCTCTCCCCTCCCTGAAGGCACCGACTCTACCCTTTCTTCTTGCCCCAACAAGTTCCAGATCTCTAGCAAAGTCACCCACCCTGAACTGGATGGTCTGATGGGCCTGCGACAGGGTTGGCATTCAGGGGCCGCATCCTGCCCTTTATCCTACTCTAGCTTTAGCAAAAGCATTGCCATTGCCACATGATGGGGATCCACAGTGCTGCTGTTCACCACCCTCCTACTTCAGGTGTGGGAAGGTACCATCAGATAGTGAAATGTCTTACTGAGGGCATGTGACGTTAGTCCTACAAAGCACATGGGAAGCAAACTACCTGCTTAACAAGTTTCCCAGAAGGGAAATCTCGCAGTCACTGATTACTTTGAAAAGGCTGAAGGTCCGTTTCTGAGCCTAGGCCTGAAGACGAAACATCTGAGCTCTCACAATGAACTCATAGAATGTCTACTACAATTCATCTTGGGGCCATGTGGTAGAGTGAAAAAATGGGCACAAGGGCCACTGCTCACCGTGTTCCTGCTCTTTGGCGTGATCTCTGAAGCTCCTTCCAGCAAGATGTGCAGCCTGTTCCTCTAGTCTTTGGATCTGGGCAGACCTGGTGATGTGTCTTGGGCAGTGGATGCGGCAGAAGTTAGGAAGCGCCAGCTTTTGCTCACTCTCTTTTGGGACCTTGCCCAGCCCTGTGTAAGCAAGCTGAGGCTAGCCTGGCCCAGGCTGGGAAACTGTGCAGAACAGAGACAAACCATTGCAACCAAGGCCATGCTGAGCTGTCGACTCAGGAGCCATATTCATAGTCACTGTTTTAAGCCTGAGCTTAAACATTGATACGATATTTACATGATCAAATCCATCGCTGAGCTTTGGGGTGATTGATTATGAAGGTACAGCTGATACAGATGTGCTTAGGAAAACATTTTTATAATATATAATAATAGCCAAGCACACTGTCCAGTGCCCGATACTACCCCAGGGATGTGTACACTTTCATTTCATCTTCACGGCCATAGGAGCTACCATTTTATTCAATATTGACTTGCTACCAGATATTGTGTGCTTTATGTATAATAACAATTCAATACTTATGCCTATCATATGAGATACATCTTATTATTTCCATTTTATACATAATGAAAATGGTTCTCACGGAGGTCAGGTGAATTAACTAAGCTAAGGTCACAGCTGAAAAATAGCAGAGTTAAGAGTCGACCTCAGGTCTGACCTGAATCTAACGCACGTGTTTTCTACCCCTGGGCCTTCCGCTTCCCTGACCAGCTTTCAAGAGAGCACTTTCATGCCTCGTTTTTAGAGAAGACTTTCAGGGAGCTTACATAACTTGCCCAAGAGCACCCAGCTAATAAATAGAAGAGAGGGGTTTTGAACCTAGGACTCACTGACTCCAAACCTAAATTTACTGAGGTCCACTATTAAGAAATATATCCTAAATAGAGAAGAATGTGTTTGTATCTGTGTTAGGACCATGCTATTTCTTTGTTTTAGAAACATGTTCTGTTCTGTTTGAATGTGTTTTAAAAGTTATGTTTTGCAAATCCCAAATTGTAACAGAAAGCAGGTTGTAAAGGAACTGGTGAGAGTTATTGCCCAGAAAAACCAGCTGGGAAGCATTTCAATGTCAATCTTATTATTGCTTTTAAATTAGCAGTGACTTCAAAAGCCTTTGAAGTAGCTGGCAGGGCATGCCTGCATTGGGGAAAACAATCACTAGAGGGTATTCTCAGCAGGCATGTGCTTTATAAATGTTCTTCCTCGTTATTTCTTGGCACTCAGAAAGGTTGGAAAGGAGGTGGACGGATCTTAGCAGGAAGCTTCTAGCTGACATGGATTGCCAGGAAGACCCAATTAGCCTGTCCCTCTCAGTAGCAAATGCCCAAGCAGAGGGAATAAATTATTTGTGACAGTAGCCAATGCTGCTGACAACTTCAGAGACCACCTGTGAGGTCTTTCCATGTCAAGCTGAGTAGAAGGCCCTGCCCCCCAGGGGCCCGATGGATTCCAATCTGAGACTAGAACTAAGTAAAATTAAATGGTTGTTCAGAATATCTGAGAAATAAGTGTCAAGAAATTCCTGCCTTCCATTCTGAACCTCCATCTGAAGACCTCCATGGACCATCCTCCAAGAGTGGGTTCAGAGTTCATGTCTTTGAAACTTCTGACATGTTCTGGGACTTCTCTCCATCCATATAGAACTTAACCATTTGTTTGGACGTCCATCTGCCCATCTTCCTTCCTTCCTTCCTTCCTTCCATTCAACAGTTGATGACTTTCTACTTTATGCCTGATATTACTAGGCTTTGGAGATACTATTTATCTTAAAGTAGACGAGGTTCCCCGGATCCTCATGATACTTAAGTCTCGGGGATAATGTAGAGACCACACAGTGGGCAGACCAAGTATGTGCCTGGGACACCAATAAATCCTGGACACCAAGAAACTGTTTCAAAATAATTATATATTTTTTTGCATACCACAAGTATACAACATGGGTAAAAATCACAACTGGTTTGAAATTCCTTACACGTATTTATGCATTTATGCTTTAGGGGTATTTTTATGTTGAGTTGCATATCAGAAGAAAAGGAACCAGAGTCTTTCCAAGGTTTGAGTTCTCAAAAGGTCCTTCATCCCTGTAAAGAGAAGAACTTAAACAGTTATACTAGGTACTCTGATAAGGAATGCTTGTGAGCTATGAAAGAAACCAGAAGAGGCGTTTAATTGGCTTTGAAGTGTGCGTGTCTGTGTGCGTGTGTACACATTGTGTGTGCGTGTTGGAGGGTGGTCAGGGAAGCCCAGAGGGGAAAAAGGTGGTCAGTCCCTCCTGTCCACAGTCATAGGTAGCCCCTAGATTGTGCACCTGTGCTAGCTCCTGTCTTAGTAATGTACATGTACTTTTGTGGCAGACGCTGTAGGGCCCCACGCATATCTTTTCGGCACCCCTATTCTAGTGTATGCCTCTGTCCTACCACAGCACCTGAGGCTTTCTGCCTGTGGGGTGTCCTCTGCACCCACAGGCAGGGAAGACCAGAAGTGCAAGAGGGTCCCTGGAAGCAGCCTTCATCCCAACAAGCGGTGGAAGGGAGTTAGGTGGTAAGTGGCCTAGCATTGTCACCCCTTGGGCTGGATCACTTGGAAGCAAGTCCTACAGCAGCCCCTGAGTTCTCAGGCAGGGCTGAGCCCCAGAAGTCACCAGCAGGATAACCTTCCTTCTCTGTCCAGTCTCACTGCCCCTACCCCTGTACATTTTGTCCAGGATTGCCCCCCAAATAAAGCTCCTGCACACCATCTTTGTCTCAGAGTGTTTGTAGGGCCATCGAGGTCAGACAGTGACTCTCTGCTCAGTTCAGGGCTGGGTCCAGCACGGAGGCTGGCATGGAATGGGGCTTGATGTGCGTTGAACAAACGAATTAATGAATAAATAAGTGGATGATGAAGTCTGAATGACTGACAGCATACTTCCACCCTGTGTTTTCTTTTTTATTCAGCCCAAGTGAGTCTCCAAATAATAGCATTTTGGAGGAGAAAATTATAATCTCTTTGGGAAGTAAGTGACAGGTGATTTAGCTTCTGAGGAATGGGAGACACCATGGTATGGTTTGGAAGAAAAAATGAAGCCACGTTGATGACTGCCCTTCTCCCTTCCTGTACTGGATTGTTGTCTCCTACTGGAAATGAGAGACACCACCAGCAGCCTGCCTTCCATTGCTGACAATTTTGATCAGAATCAACAACTTCTTGGGGAATGCATTATCATGATAAGGACTAAGGGGACCTGACAAATCCTCGGTAGTCCTCACAAAAGTGGTGGCATCTGTTCATTTATTTATTTAATTTTTTAGTTTGTAAATCTGTTCACTCAGTAGTTTTCGTATTCATTAATTTGTCCATCAATTAACTGATTCGTTCCCTCCCTCCCTTGCCAACTCAAAAGCCTTTGTTCAGAGGAAATGGTAATTAAGCCCATGGTCCCTAGAGACCTATTGCTTGGGTTGGGTTGACACACTGGCTGTGTGACTTTGGGCCAGCTGCTTAAGCTGTCTGTGCTTCAGTCCCTTCATGTGTAAAATGGGAAGAAGAGGCATCCTTTTTGCTGAGAAGCTTAAATGATTAGGGGTGGATGTGAGTGCTTGGGACCATGCCAGCTCAGAACCAGTGGCAGAGCGGTGGCCACCACTGTCTTGCATTTTGAATCGTCACCAAGGGCTAAATAATGTTTTCTCCTACACTTCTGTTTTGCTCTCTTTTTTTCCTAGTTCTGGTTTTCCTCTTCACAACAGAAAGGCTACATTACGTTGTGGGGACTTTGTTTCTTACCTTCCTAAATTAGTCCTGAAATGTTAACCTCATACAGGTCTCTCCTGACTCTAACTAAGCGTAGGAAACACTGAACACTTCCACATGGGCCGAGGTGGCTCCTTTACCTTCTCATCTTCCTTGGGGAGCTGCTTGCCCAGAGCCTTGGACCTGCATGTTGGCTGCCTCAGGGCTCCCCCATCTCTCCTGATTTCCAGTAGTTCTTGCTTCTCATCTTCTCCTCCAGGACAACTCAGCCCTTTCTGCTGGGTGCTAGGGGATTAACCAAGAGAAACAGTTGCCACAAAGGTGTGAATGAGGCAGCAGCTTCTAAGGAGTTTTTCTCTGAGGCTCTGCCCTTTAGACTGTGCTTTTCTGCCCTGCTCCTCCTATAGTAGCCCCAACTTGGCCATGACACCTGATTAGATTGTCTCAGTTTAGCAGCCACTCCGCTGTCCTCTTCTCACTCTGGTTTGGGAATAGCCAAGGGTCAGAGGCAGGGTGGGGAAAAGAGAGGTCAGCTCCCTGCAGCCAGCTCTGGTCAAAGGAAGAGATTGGACCCTGGCTTCCTGGAAATGAGATATAGAACGTGTGTAGAAGGGTGTTGTCCACCACAGCAGGAATCACATTCCTACAATTCACAGTTTGGTAACCCTTCACAGCCCAGTCAGTGGGTCAAAAGAGCTACAAGCTGCAAATGAACATTACTGTGGTTCATAGAAAGTAGTGGGTCATCTGTGGGCATGTAGCACAGGTTGTGAAGACAGTGATGGCCTGATTTTACTGAGAGGCATTTGAGGGTAAAGCTTAAGGGCATGGATTCTGGTGCCAAAATGTCTGGGTTAAATCTCTACTCCCGTTACTTATTGGTTGACTGAGGTTAGGCAAATTAATGTGCCTCAGGATTTACATATGTAAAATGAGATGGTTATAAAGAACATATACCCTTGGGTGGTTGGGATGATCAGGTTGACCCACCCATGTATGGCATTAGAGCAGTAATAATGCCTCTAGCTATTAAGCACTTGCTGTGTGCCAAGCTCAGTTCTAAGAACTCTGTTCATAGAACTGGGCATGAACTAGGTGCTAGTATCGGTCTGGCCGCAGTACTAGCAAAACCCTAAAATAACAGCGGCTTAGATATGGTAGACGTTTTTTTCTTCTCTTACATTAAAGTCGTGCGGAGGTGGCAGGTCCAGGGCTGGTGTGACTACGCTGTGGTCATCACTCAAGTGCTTGTTTCTAGCCTCCAGGTTACCTCATCATCCACGGGGCTCTAGCCATCCTGTGTCACATCCTTACCCCAGGCAGCAGGGGCTCTAGCCATCCTGTGTCACATCCTTACCCCAGGCAGCAGGAAGGGGATAAAGTGCTGGGGCGAAAGGCATGTGTCTTCCAAGGAAGTCAGCTCTTCTTAAGGAGTCTTCCCAGAAGCCCACACACCACTTCATGTTACGTCTCATTGAGCAGAACTTGGTGACCTTGTCCTACCTACCTGCAAGAAAGGCTGGGAAATGCGACATTTTATGTGGGTGCAGCATAAACAGAGGGGAGTGCTCTGCTACTAAGGCAAAAGGGGACAATAGATAATGGATAGGTGTCCAACATTTTTTGTCAGTTTTCCCCCAAATCTAAACTATCTTTATCCAAAGGTAGAACATAAGCTTTCTGTAAGGGAGAAGACCCCAGTATTTCATCCGGGTATCGTGTTTATTGAAAGTTTAGGATCTCAGATGATGTGCAGTTTCTCCATCAGACATGGTTGTGTCTCCTTGATCCTTGGTGGCCTATAAACTAAGACAAGCCCCCTACTTCTCATTCCCCACAGGCCTGACAATTGGGGGGGAAGCTGTAGCAGCACACCTGCAGAAAGAGCCTGCCAGCAACACAGGAGCCACCGTGATGTGGAAAATGACATCTCCTGCATGGCAGGCTCTGGTTTAACAACTTAGGGGATTTCTGTCCTAGATGCTTCTGGAAAACTCCACGTACAAGGAACCACAGGAAAAATCGTGTCCAGCTAGAAGTTTTGAACCTGAAGGCTCTTGGGTTTTACTTACAGATGTCTGTGTTCTGTCCATTCTTCACCCCCAACTTGATGACCACCTGAAACAATAAGCTTCCTTCAGAGAGCAATGCACTCATTCCCCTTTTACCAGCAAGTCTATCTAATGCCAAAAATTTAGCGATCACAGCCCTGTGGGTCAAAGATCAGTCTGGCTCAGCCTTCTGAGAGCTCACAGTCTAACAGGCGAATACAGACCTGGAAACTGCTGATGGTGGCATCAGGCAATGAATTCTTCACAAGTGTGACAAGGAGCCAAGGAGCAAACAGAGAAGCCCCTGGACCTCTGGGAAAGGGCTTTCCTCACTGGTCAGAAGAATGTACCTGTGTGTCTTAAAGTGTAGAATAAAGCAAATTCAGGTAAGCTAATGACCTTCCATGGCCTTCAACTGTGGATTCATAGTTAGTCCAGATGAAAGTCTGCAGGCAAGGCAAACTGTGTTTTCTCTGATTTCTTCTTTTAAATGTATAGATTTTGTCTGACTTCATTTCTTGTAAAACTTTGCTAAAAGTGTCTGATGATGTTGTCACATACCAACTGTGGTAGACAGCCCCTAAGAGGGTCCCCAGTAATCCCCACCTCCTGGTACTATATGATCTCCTCCCCTTGGGTGTGGAATGCTTTAGTGACTCGCTATTGCTTTATAGGATATGGCAAAGATTATGGATGATGCTTGTGAGATCAGATTTTGGATGCTGGCCCTCTCTCCTTCTCTTTCTTTCTCTCTCTGAGTGAAAGCAGCTGCCATGCTGTGGGCTACCCTTTGGAAAGGCCCACATGGTACGAACTAGACGGAGACCTTCAACCAACATCCAGTGAAAAACTGAGGGTCTCAGTCCAACAGGTTTTGCAGAACTAGATCCTGCCAACAACTGTGCCAGTGAGTTCATAAGTGGATTTTACTTGGTTTTTAGATGAGACTGAAGCTCCATGTGATACCTTGATCATAAACTAAAAACAACTTTGATCAAGAGGAACCCAGCTAAGCTGTGATTGGAGTCCTAATCCCTGCCCCC
>PVKM010043802.1:0-12422 GCA_004027735.1 Carollia perspicillata | reverse complement strand
GATTCATAAATTTAGGAGCGGAAACTGGGCCTGTATGTCTGAGTCCCTTCCCTTCTTCTCTTCTTTGGATCTACCTGATTTCAGGAACACATGCTCTGCTCTGTTCTTGGTCATTCAATGAGTTTCACAGCAGCAGCCCTGACCTTTTGTGTGGAAGGCTTGTGGTTGAGCGGTACTACCTGAGTACAAAGTCTATATGTGGATAGGATCAAGTATTTGGAGTTCACTGTTGCTTTATGCCTAAACTTCATTTTTCAATGACTCCTCTGGTAATAAACCAGGCATTTTAATCCCCGTCTGCCTTATCCCTTGTCTCTTCAGCATAGAACTCAGGCAAAAAAAGAAAATACACACTCTATTAGGATGCCTAACTCCCCACATATGCCACCAATAATTTTCATATTGTATAGATTTACCAAGTTCACTCTATCCCCCTTTATTCTCACACAAGGACATGCTTATTGATTTTAGAGAGAATGGAAGGGAGGGGGAGAAAGAGAGACAGAAACATCAATGTGAGAGAGAAACACTGATTGGATTCCTCTCACAAGTGCCCTGACTGGGACCAAACCTGCAACCCAGGCATATGCCCTGACTGGGAATCAAACTTGGGACCTTTGGGTTTACAGGATGACACTCCACCCAAGTGAGCCACACCGGCCAGGGCTGCCAAGGGTTCTCTTTCAGTGGACCCCCAGACAGCACCACAAACAGTGTGTTAAAGGGTTATAATTGCATTTCTTTTGGGAGGGAACAAAACAGGATTATTTTATTTTATTTTATTTTATTTTATTTTTGAATTTAAATCTTTTGTGTGTGTCTCAACTTCCTTTAAAATTTTTTTTCAATTACTGTTTATATTCTATTGATATTGCATTGATTTCAGGTGTACAGCATAATGGTTAGACAGTCACATACTTTATCAAGTGTTCCCCCTGATTATTTCCAGTACCCAGCTGACACCATACATAGTTATTACAGTACTTTTGACTATATTTTCCATGGTGTACTTTACATCCCAATGACTATTTTGTAACTATCAACCTGTATTTCTCAGTCCCTTCACCCATCCCCTAAGCCCCCTCTGGCAACCATCAGTCTATTCTCTGTGTCTATGAGTCTGTTTCTGTTTTGATTGTTCATTTATTTGGTTCTTGATATTCCACATATAAGTGGACTCATATGGTATTTGTCTTTGTCTGACTAGCTTATTTTACTTAGCATAATACTCTCTAGATTCTTCCATGTTGTCACAAATGGTAAATTTTCATTCTTTTATTTTTATTTTTTGGCCAATAAATATTCCACTATATTATGTAGCACAGCTTTTTTATTCAGTCATCTATTGATGTGCACTTGGATTTCTTCCATAGCTCGACTGTTGTAAATAATGTTGCAATAAACATAGGGGTGCATATACTCTTTTGAATCATTGTTTTGGGTTTCCTTGGATATATACCCAGAAGTGGAATCACTGGGTAGTAAGGAAGTTCCATTTTTCATTTCTGAGGAATCTCCATACTGCTTTCCACAGTGGCTACACCAATCTGCATTCCCACCAACAGTGCAAAGGGTTCCCCTTTCGCCACATCCTCTCCAACACTTGTTGTTTGTTGGTTTGTTGATGATGGCCATTCTGACAGTTGTGAGGTGATACCTCACTGGTTTTAATTTGTATTTCTCCGATGATTAGTGATGTTGAGCATCTTTTCATATGTCTATTGGCCATCTGTATGTCCTCTTTGGAGAAGTATTTATTCAGATCCTTTGCCCATTTTTTTAATTGGATTGTTTGTTTTATCACATGTATCATTGGCAAATATACTCCCATTCAGTGGGTTGTCTTTTCATTTTGTCTTTTCATTTTTACCTTTTCTTTCATTTCTCTTGCCCAAGGAGATGTATTGGATAAAATATTACTAAGAGATATGTCTGAGATTTTACTGCCTATGTTTTCTTCCAGGATTTTTATGGTATTAAGTCTTACATTTAAGTCTTTAATCCATTTTTTGTTTATTCTTATACACAGTATAAGAAGGTGGTCTAGTTTTATTTTTTTGCACATAGCTGTCCAATTTTTCTAACACCATTTATTGAATAGACAATGTTTATGGTATTCTATGTTCATTATTAATTGATCATATGAGCATGGGTTTAATCCTGAACTTTCTATTCTATTCCATTGATCTATATGTCTGTTTTTATGCCAGTACCATGCTGTTTTGTTTACTATGACCTCGTAGTATAGTTTGATATCTGGTTGTGTAATTCCTCCAATTTTGTTCTTTTTTTCTCAAGATTGCTGTGGCTATTTGGGGTATTTTGTGGTTTCATATAAATTTTTGGATTATTTATTTTAGATCTGTGAAATATGTCACTGGTATTTTAATAGGAACTGTGTTGAATCCATAGATTGCTTTGGGTAGTATGGATATTTTAATTATGTTAATTCTTCCTATCCGTAGCATGATATATTCTTCCATTTGTTTGCATCTTCTTCAGTTACTTTCTTCAGTGTCTTCACGTTTCCTGAGTACAGGTCTTTTACCTCCTTGGTTAAATTTATTGCCAGGTATTGTGTTTTTTTTAAGCAATTGTAAATGGGATTATACTCTTAGTTTCCCTTTCTGAAGATTCATTATTGGTGCATAAATATGCACCTGATTTTTGGATATTTATTTTGTATCCTGCTTATTTACTGAATTAATTTATGACTTCCAGTAGATTTTTGGTGGAATCTTTAGGGTTCTCTAGATAGTATCATGTCATCTGCAAACAACGACAGTTTTACTTCTTCCAATTTGGTAAATGATGATAATTACATTTTTAATGAAGTAATCCTATTATGGCTTCTTCCCTCATAATATCCCCTTATTTCTGTTAGTCCTAAGGTACCTCTAGTCCTGGAAGTATTAACGCTAGACACCTTTGAGGTATGTCTGATGTATGATCAAGAAGTAACTCTAAGTATTCTCTAAATTGGAGACACTGGCCCAAGGTAAATTAATAGAAAATGATCAAAGAGTGTTGCACTTCTTAACAAGATAAAATTCAAGTTGCTAAAGCTCTAAGATTTTTTTTAACAAATGTAAGGTAAAAACCTTAAGTAGCAATTAAATACTTATTCCAGAAACCAGAAGCCCAGTGCGGGGGGAGGGAGGGAGGCTGAAATAATAGAAAGCATTCTGTACTGAAAGTCCTCCCATATCTGATTTCATGAGGCTGAGGGATGCTCGCTTTGGCACCCAGCACAGAAACCACAGTGTAGGTGGGCAAGAAGCAACATCAGCGGGATTTAATGCAGCTTTGAGGTGACTAAGCAGCAAATTGTACAGTAATCCAAAATTGACCACCAAGTTTTCAGAGACTTAATTTTGCTCGGCGACATTTTAAATGCCCGCTTTGTTTCATTTTTTCTTGAGAGGAAACAAATTATTTAACCAAAATGACATAGGTTTTAATGGTCTGTTCCAAAGAAAGCCTTCAGTTCTATGCATGCACACTTAAGAAATGTCATTAAAATTTGTACAAAGCATATCCCATCAGAATAGAAATAAAATAACCTTTATGGGTGAATTCTTAATGAGGTTTGCTCAAAGGTAATGTACTTTCTTAGAAGAGTGTATCATTAAATTACTAGTCTTCCATGTTTGGGTCCAAACCATGTTCCAAAAGTAGTTTATCTTGATAGGATATCCTTAAAAAATATTTCAGGGGGGACAGGGGTATAAGAAGGGTTAAGTAATAATGGAAAAAAATAGAATAAACATTTTTAAAAGAAAGAAAACCACTTATAAAAATGTGTCAGGATATAAACAGTCATGTGCTAAACTGCTACCATGGGTTGTTACATCAGTGGGCTGAGACTGGAGAAAAATGGTGGGGAGATTATTAGAACTTTTCTTTTAGTTAAAAATGTATGGAAACAGATTTTTCAAAACAGCATACACAGGGATAATGCTTTGAAAGCAATTCAAAATTGCCCAAGAATTTTCCATGCATTTTTAGAGTAGGAAGGAGAGAAGGAATCAGTGTTAATCCCTGTATTATCATTCCAATTCCACCACTCTTAATAGTATAGGTGCACAATCAGAAATTTTGAGACGACTGTGTTTCAGCATTTGGCAATTTTAGACTAGAAATGTGGTACGTAGACTAAATGATATAAAATGATACCATCAGGGTCTGGAATAACACCTTATAATTAAACACATAAGAATTTCTACAGTGAAACATGAAGTTCATATGAAGATAAAGACAAAAATTAACATTCATACTATGTGTGATACATAAAGACTTTGAATAATAGGTCTTGCCACCAAATGAGTTACAAAAGAACTCAGAGTTTTCAGTGATTTTTTAAATATATTTTATTGATTATGCTATTACAGTTGTCCCATTCCCCCTTCACTCCCCTCCACCCTGCACACCCCCTCCCACCCACATTTCCCCCCTTTAGTTCATGTCCATGTGTCATAAGTTCTTCAACTTCTACATTTCCTATACTATTCTTTCCCTTCCCCTGTCTATTTTCTACCTAACATCTATGCTACTGATTCTCTGTACCTTTCCCTCCCTCTCCTCATCCCACTCCCCTGTTGCTAACCCTCTATGTGATCTCTATTTCTGTGGTTCTGTTCCTGTTCTAGTTGTTTGCTTAGTTTGCTTTTGTTTTAGATGTGGTTGTTAATGATTTTGAGTTTTCTATCATTTTACTGTACATGTTTTTTATCTTGTTTTTCTTAGATAAGTCCCTTTAACATTTCATATAATAAGAGCTTGGTGATGATGAACTCCTTTAACTTGACCTTATCTGAGAAGCACTTTATCTGCCCTTCCATTCTAAATGGAAGCTTTGCTGGATAGAGCAATCTTGGGTGTAGGTCCTTGCCTTTCATGACTTGGAATACTTCTTTCCAGCCCCTTCTTGCCTGTAAGGTCTCTTTTGAGAAATCAGCCGACAGTCTGATGGGAACTCCTTTGTGGGTAACTGTCTCCTCATCTCTTGCTGCTTCTAGGATTCTCTCCTTCATTTTAATCTTGGCTAATGTAATTATGATGTGCCTTGGTGTGTTCCTCCTTGGGTCCAACTTCTTTGGGACTCTCTGAGCTTCCTGAACTTCCTGGAAGTCTATTTCCTTTGCCAGATTGGGGAAGTTCTCTTTTATTATTTGTTCAAATAACTTTTCCACTTGTTGCTCTTCCTCTTCCCTTTCTGGTACCCCTATAATTTGGACGTTGGAACATTTAAAGATGTCCTGGAGGTTCCTAAGCCTCTCCTTATTTTTTTGAATTCTTGTTTCATTCTTTTCTGTTTCGTTGTTTCCTTCTTCCTTCTGGTCCATGGCATTGATTTGAGTCTCAGTTTCCTTCCTATCACTATTGGTTGCCTGTGCATCTTCCTTTATTTCACTTAGCGTAGCCTTCATTTTTTCATTTAATTTGTGACCAAATTCAACCAATTCTATGAGCATCCTGATCACCAGTGTTTTGAACTGTGCATCTGATAGGTTGGCTATCTCTTCATCGCTGAGCTGTATTTTTTCTGGAGCTTTGATCTGGTCTTTCCTTTGCGCCATTTTTTTTTGTCTTGATGAGCCTGTTATGTATGAGGGGCAGAGTCTTAGGTGTTCACCAGGGCAGAGCAACCTACATCGCTGCATTGTGATGCTGTATGGGGGGGAGGGGTCCGAGAGGGAACAATGGCGCTTGCTCCATTCTCCGCTGGATTCCAGTCCCTCTCGCCTACTCACCCAAGCCACCTGGCTCTTTTGGTGCTGATTCCCATGTGGGTGGGCTTGTGTACATTCTAGGACCCTGTAGGTCTCTCTAACGAACTTTCCTGTGAGGCTAGGAGTCTCTCCTGGCACCTCAACCCCCACAGGTGTTTTCAATTAATGCTTTGAGGCTTTATTTCCCTACGCTGGGACCCTGGGTTGTGTGGTCTGTCTCACTCTGCAGTTTCACCTGATTAATCTGCGTGCAAATGTGGGACCACCTGGTCCACCAGCCACCCTGTTCGCAGTGCCCCTCCATGATCCGCCACCTCACTGGGTTTGCCCGCTGCCACCCCGCACCTGAGGTCTGCCAGCCACCACTTTTGTTGCCATGACCCCTCTCCACTCAGCCATCCGACTCCACCCCTCCTACCAGTCTGGGTGAAAGTGTCTATTTTAACTCCTTGGTTGTCGGACTTTCATACAGTTAAATTTTCTGTCAGTACAGTTGTTTTTTTGTTTCTAAATTTTTGTTGTTCTTATTTTGTTTGTGCGAGAAGGCACAGTGTGCCTACCTATGCCTCCATTTTGGCCGGGTGTCAGTTTTCAGTGATTTTTAAATTTCAGAATCACAAATATGAGATTTATTGTCCTGTAGTAACATTGGTAAACACTGGCAATAATTATGCTAAGCACCATACATATATTATTACATTTAATTGTTTCAAGATGTTAAGAGACAACTATCATTGTTCTGGTTTAAGAGTGAGGAAACTGAGAAATCTAACTAGTAAGGGTAAAAAAAAATCCCCAGGAATTGATTCCAGCATTTGGCTCCTGGACCATGAATTTAACTATCACACGTTACTGTCTTTCTTTCTAAAGGGGCAGGGTAGGCCTCAACAAGGAAAGAACCCAACCCCATACATCATTTGTATTATCCAATGGCTGCATCCTTACAGAATCAATGCTCCCAAGTTACTCCCATGAAAACTAGTAGTTTGTTCCCAGTTATGGCCTCCTTTCCCCCAGTGCCCACGACAAGGTAGAGCAGCCAGTAAGCCCTGACTATTTACTTGTTGATCAACTGACCCACATTTTCTGTGAAGCCTCAGGCAGAGGCATGGCTGTAGCAGGAGCAGAAAAGGGCGGAGTCTGTTTATGACCAATGGCAGGGCTGCCTCCTTCTCTCCCACCCACCTTGTAGTTCAATATTCTCTCATGGATGGAGGATGTGGATTTGGAGCCTTTGCCTGCTCAGGCTCTAGATCACAAAATGGGAAGGAGGTTTATTTACCTATACAGGTGTAGTCTGAATAAGTGCCTTATTACTATGGTTTTAAAAGTGAAAGCACTTCAATACAAAATCCCTGTGGTGCTTAGAAATAGGCCTTACTGAGGATCATTTTGCCTTCTCGGGCAAGGCACCTGTATCTATTCAATGTCCCTAAGGAAGGAAGATGGCTCATAGTGGAGGGCTGGGGTGGGAGGCCTCTCCAAGGAGACCAGTGCCCATTCCAATGGTCTGGACCATAGAACAGTAATTTGATCCTTTCTACCAAGACTCTTTTTTAACTCATAGAGTCCTCCTTCCAATTTCTGCACCCTCTAAATCCATTTTACATACCTCTTCTGAATTCCCCCTGAAAAAATATACCTTTGATCAATGTCATCTCCATCTGGAAAACCTTTCACTGTTTCCCACCTGCTAATAAATTAATTACGTGGTCCCCATCCAACAGCTAATGCCTTCCATAAGGCATTCCAACTCGTCGGGCCTTCTCTCCATTAGTTCCCTACCCTCTATTCCAGACAAGTAATTTGATGCTCCCTACATTGGACTCAGTTTATGTGTCACCACAAATCTGCCCACTTACTTTCTGGCTGGAGTGGCCCTAGGAAAGTTTTGCACTGTCTCCAGGGTCACTGCTGCTGTCGCTACTGCTACAGATGAAGATGCTCTGCCTGGGGTACTAACAGGCAAAGAGAGACAGACACACAGGCACCCTGCCCAGAACTAACACATAGTGGCAGGGGGATTGCCTTCCCAGTAGCAGTGTAGGAGGGCTGGGGTAACACGATGGGCAATGTGGGGAGTGTAATGCTCCGAAGAGTGAATTAGCCAATGGACAAGGGAGATTATGGATAAATTCTACCCTGCCATGTGGACTGTCCTGAGTCGTGGAGACTCGTCCAGCCTCTAGGAAACTATCCCACAAGTCCCAGCATTCAGCTGTGCCTGTCCCACAGCTGTGGGCAGCCTGGGACCTGCTCCCTTATGTTGGCTCTCCCTCCATCTCTGCCTCAATCCATTTCATCCCTGCCTCCTGCTTCCCTGGGGCTGCACAGCCCAATGAAGTGTTCACACAGAGATTTGTCCTCAGGTTCTGTTTTCTAGGGAATCTGGGTTAAGACACACCCCAAACCTCTTAACACTTCTTTTTGCTGGTATCTCTTTATGCTGTTTCATCTGCCTGTGCCCACCTGTCCCAATGCCACCCCCAACAATCCTAGCCATCCTTCCAGGTACATTGTTACCATTAACAGAAAGTAATTATCATCTGACCTCTCCCAGCGTATGCCATTTCTTCCTACTACAAGGAAAAGCCCCGTTGTAGTTTGTTTGGACTTCTCTAAAGCACGCATCTCCTTCTGCCAAGGGCTTTACTTAATGTCTTATGCACACTGAAGGTTGAGCTTCATGACAACAGAGATTGTGTGCTATGAATTCCGGGTGTCTCACCATGCTGAGTGTGTACGTGTGACATTCCCAACATGAATGTCATGAATGAACTGGATCCTACTGGTCCCTCTGGCCCCAAACTCCCATTCTTCGTCACCCACCCCAACCTATGCCTCAGCCGGAACCAAGAGTGGGCGGATTCCTAAGGTTCCCAAGTTATTTCAAAGTACCGTCTTTGTCACTGCTGCTCCCAAAGCACGATTATTTCTTCGTGCCCAGGAACTCCTTTATGTCTTTCAACTGAAATCAAATGTCACATATCAACTTTTCATTGAAGCTTTCATTAGCATCCCTGGCTCCTCCTTCTGTAATTTACTAAACTCTGCCGTAATTCCACTGTAACAACTGTACTTATCCAGCAGCCAGCAAGTATTTTCTGTAAAGAGCAAGATAATGAACATGTCTTAGTCTCGTGGGCTAGAGAGTCCCTGTTCCGATCCCTCAACTCTGACACTGAAACACAAAGGGAGCCACGGACGACGTGGAATTGAATGGGCCGCTCCGCTCCACAAAAGCAGGCGGTGCGTAGCTGCGGTCCACAGGCCATAGACAGGGTGCCGACCCTGAATTAACCCACTGTGATTCCTTAAATGTCAATGAGTTCTCCACTCGTAGAATCCAGTACAGTGCTTGACACGTACTAGGTGTTCAACTGAGTATTCCTTGTAAGAGTGAATTAAGTAACAGATAAAATCAAGCGTTCAAATC
The DNA here is from genome assembly GCA_004027735.1 of Carollia perspicillata. NCBI lineage: Eukaryota > Metazoa > Chordata > Mammalia > Chiroptera > Phyllostomidae > Carollia > Carollia perspicillata. Next base: position 3,254 of record PVKM010043802.1, on the reverse strand, counting down.
ACGGCTCTCAGATTTCTCCCTCTGTTTCCAGTATGAAGCACGAGTTTCTCTCTCTCCTCTCTTTATGAGCATGGAATTTGCCTGGCAAAATGTGATAGACAGAGGGAGCCGTGGAAGTGGCGGAGTTTCATGCCAAGGCTGCACAACGGTTACTGCTCTGCCTGACCGTTTTCTGCCAAACTCTGGAATCAATCTTTTCATTAGAGGAGCCATAGTTGCTATTGGAACAGTAGCACTTATCTAGTCCGCAAACACAGTTTCAGTGCCGACTCACTTCCCCTCTCCCTGACACGGTTTTCTGGCTGTGAAATCTGTTGTTAAGTCACGAAGAGCTGCTGAAAGCAGAGGGGAGTTTAGGGGCTGCGGAGCTGCACGGCTGCTGCTTTCAGGGCTGTATTTTTATTCTTCCGTTAACGGTTTTTCATTCTGGTGTCGGCCTTCCTCCTTGCCAACTGTTTCACCATCAGCCCTTCTTCCATCGGCTTTTCTGAACCTTTCCACGGCTTCTAATGTTTCTTTTCCATTTGTGGCTCCTCTGGTCCTTGGCCCCTCACTTCCTGTGGTGGCTTTGCTTCTTAATTTCTGTTATGTTAAGGTTGTCATAGACCCAAAGGTACTCTAGCTTTGAATTTTTCTCCCCCTCCTTTTCTCTTTTAAAATCCTCCAGCCCATTTCTGTATCCCCACCAACCTCTGGGCCCTATAATTTCTGCATTAAACATTAGTTTTCCTTAAGTGAGGATTTCAAAAGGCAAGTTGGCAAGGTCTAGTGATAGCAAAATATTATAAGATCACATATATCCACAAATTAAATGGCAAATGGAATATTTGTGTTTGTGGTTTAAAGACATATGTACTTGATTTATTAGGGACTATTAATATGCCAGAGACTTTTTAACTATAAAAGCTGTGTTGATACAAAAGGGAAAAACAGATGGGCATCTGTGAAATGCAGACTATGCTGCAAATGACAGTCACAGGAATTGCAATGCACGCTGATGAGGGAACCAAATTCACTGGCCTCAGTTGGGGACCAGGATATACAACCCCTTGATTATCTGACAGCATTTTTTTCAGCCATAGGTAATTCAGTAACTTTAGGTTGATCAAAAGTACCATAATCAAGGTTCTAGCAGAGTGCCAGTTAATTGCAATCTCCCTAAAAGCTCTCTCATGACAAAAGATTCTGAATTCACCTATAGGATTCTAGGAGCTTCTAGTTGGAACTGTGATGAAACAGTTCCATGGGAAAATATGGGAAACATCAGTGACTCCTGAACTTGTTTTGAAAATATCATGATGACTGAAGCCACACAAACCCACCTAGGGAGAAGCCTGGGAATGGGATAGGCACTAGGTCTGTCTCTGAATGCCCAGGGAAGTTCTGACTGCTTCTAACAGCCCATCCCACAAAGCTTTGAGACAGCTTGGAGAAACGTATTTTAAAGTGAGCGGGGGATAAGAAGGAAGTATAACGAGTAAGTGACATTAAGCTTATTAAAGATCTATAAGATTCATTAAAGGAATTACATGATGAATTGCTAAATTAGATTAAAAACCGACTGTTACAGGATATCATACACAGAGTCCATCCTTCAGGGGAGTCTGGCAGGAGGAGTTCAGCATTGGAGGGGGGAGTGGTAAGAGCAAAGGTGTCGGAGTAGGCAATATCTGTGAATGATGTGGGGACTTGGGATTGGACTGTGGGAGAGAAAGAGGTGGGAGGCACACAGGATTGGTGAGACGACCAGCAATTCCAGAGCTGACGCTCTGTATTCAGAAAGTGTGGGGAGTGAAAAGCGACAGGACATTTGTTTGTGAACAGCGAAGTGGCACCTGAGACTGCATGTCACAGTGCTTTTTTTTTTTTTGACAAAAGCCATATTGAGAATCTACTATGTATATGACACAGCAGTAGGAATTGTGAATTAAAAGACAGATGAGACTCAGTCTTGCTCTCGAAGCTTTCGCAGTATAGCAAGACAGACGCCAGTCTAAATCAGCACAGAGAAGGAGACAGGTGCTCTAGCTAGAGTGGCTAGGAGAGAAGGGTTAGGATGTGGATGGCTGGGGAGTCCACGTCTCTCTCGGGGAAAGGCGGTAGTCCTGTGTACGGCACACGTTGCGTTCAAATCGGGCAATCTTTTTGAAAAGCAATTTGACGACAGCAAGTTTCTTCATGCCCTTTGATTCAGTGATTCTACTGTATTTTCTTCATTGGAAAACATTAAAAATGTGAACAAAGAATTCTATATTAGGAGAATTTACCACAATTGTATTCACAATAGTTAGCCTAGGTCCTTGGACCAGATCACCTGGGTTAGAATCACTTAGCAGCTCTAGGATCTTCAATGAGAAAACGGACCTTGACAGTCATTAGTCATTAGTTTGCTAATGTAAAAACGGATATAATAAAAGCACCTTGCACAAAGGCTATGAATTTTTAATAAGTCACTGAATATAAAAGACTTAGCAGAATATCTGGCCCACAGGAGTGCTCAGTAATTCTTAGCTCACTAACTTATAGTAGTAAAAAATTAGAAATAATGTAAATTGTTCCATAATAGGCGATTAAAGAGATTATGAAACATCTCATGTAATGGAAGAATATGTAGCCATGAGAAACTTTTTATTGACTGTTAAATGGCAAAAATAATAATGATATACTACTGATTGCAAAAAGCAGAATACAAAACTGTATTTTCTAACTGTTCTCGATTACCTTAAAACTAAGCATATATAAATGCAGAACCCTCGGTGGGGGAGAACTGAATACTCTCAGAAGTTAGCTCTGCATGCTAGGATTAGAAATTATTTTTATTTTCCCTGTGTATGTTCTAAAAATGATACAATGAACACATATTATTTTTATTATGAGGAAAGGAAATTATTTAAAATCATGCATTTTTCATAATACCAAAGTCATTTGCCAGGATATGGTAAATTATCATCTCAGTGCTTTGCAAACATTTCCATATGGGAGGATTTACACTTACTTAATGCCTTCCCTACCCAGTAGGCATTTGCTAACACACTAAGTCACTGGATCCTATTTGGCTCTCAGTACCATGGTGGGTGTTGTATGAAAGACAGGGAAAATGAAGATCACAGCCCTTATCATTACAGTATCTGGGAGGAGAGTGAGGCGTGTGAATTATTTATACACCACTATAAGGTAAGTGATACAGGAATGAAGAGAAAAGAGGGCACTATTGACAAGAACAGTCAAATCAGGCTTCAAGGAGAGGAGGAAAT
>PVKM010043801.1:0-12410 GCA_004027735.1 Carollia perspicillata | reverse complement strand
TGAACTCTCTGTGAAGGAGCAACTCCTGAAGTCGCTGACAAGCTGCTCATTGTGTGTGATTCCAAGGATGCCCCACCCGAGATCCGACCTCGGGACTCCCTCTCCTCACAGTTTTTTTGCGGGCCTCTGTGAAACCTCCCGTGACCCCTGTGCCGTACTGAAAACCACCACTAGGGGGAAGCAGACTCCAAGCGTCCGTGTGAAGGGAGGGAAAAGGCTGAAAAAACGCCAAGCCGGGCAGGCCACGTTGTGGGCAAGCTCTAGCCTCCCCGCCAAGGCCCACCCCACCCTCTGTACACATAAATGCACACCCCTGGCCCTGCACTCGCATCACACGATCGCTGTTTACTCTGTTTCCTCATAGAGGTACATTCCATTGTGTCTTAAATATGCCAAAGGCCAGTGGTTTGTAAACACAGATGTACATTGGCATCACCTGGGGAACTCTGTAAACTCCCAGCGCCAAAACCTGGTCTCAGCATCTCTGGGGTGGGGAGGCAGCGACACTGTCGAAAACATCATACAGGTGATCCCACCTTGCAGCCAAATTGGAGGACCACTTGTAGGTAAAAGATCTCATTTCTTTCCAAATGGCCGCTGGCTTTCCTAGCTAGTTGCCTCCTCCAAGAAGCCTCCCTAACTAATCACACATTCTTCTCTTCCATCTGCCCATGGGTCTGTCTGTAGTTGGTGCCAGAGCTTTTGTATTTGAATGTGCATAAGGATCCCCTGGGAATATCGTTACGATGCAGATTCAGACTCAGTAGGTCAGGAGGGGCTGAGATTCTGCCTGTCTACGAATCTCCCAGGTGCTGCCTCTCTGCCGGTGCCCAGACCACACCCAGCAGGACTGATAAGATAGCGGCCTCTGTTTCTGCGCATGCGCCATTGTGACGGTTCTAGCCGTTTCGTTTCGTGTTACTTTTCTGCCTTCCCTGCTACAGTGGGGCGGGGAGGAGGGGCGGGTTTCCAACGATCTGCACCCTGCCTCTCATCCCACTCCCATGGGGGTCCCCACAACACTGCCCGTTCTGTGAACCCACAGAAAATGTCTTCATGACTGTCGAATGGAGAAATGAGCATGCGTGGTGAGAAAAGCTCTGAACTTGGAGTTTGAGGCCTGGCTCTGCGACCTATAAACTGTTGGAATTTAAGCAAGTGATGAGCTCTCTGAGACTCAGTTACCTCACCTGGTTAATTTATTTCATGATCTCATTGTGAGGACCAAAGGAAATCATCGTCTTAGAGCTCCTTCTGATCGACACAGTAGCACCTTCCTTTCTCTCCCTCTCTGCTGTCACCGTTGCTCAGGGTTCCAGCCTTGCCCTTCACACACTCCCTGGGGTGTCCCACCTGTTCCCAAGGCTCCCTGTCTCTACCCCCCAACACAGCCATCCCCCTCGAGTTCCATATGCCTAACCAAATGCCTACAGTGCCTCCCCTTCTCGTCTACCCACCCATGTGTTACATTTAACACACCGCAAATCAAGTCTATATTTCTTTTCATCTCCCCAAATGCCTCGTCCTCTCATATATCCCATGGCCATCAGCCTCTAGGAGGAGAGTAGCGCAAGGAGTGGGCAGAGGTGATCTCAGGTGGGTGGAGGTGGTGTGGAATAAGTGGGAGGAAATTTGGGCGGAGCATAGAAGTCCACCCAGCACCCTCAGGGAGGTGGCCACCAATCATAAGTCAAATCACAGAAGGGTTGTGACATTCCGGTTCCCAGTCCATAAATAAGTAAGTAAATAAATACATAAATAAATTCCACAGGGCTTTGATCTGTGCAAGTGGGCTGGGGACTGTGGGAGCACAAGACGCCAGCTAGCCAACCCAGGAGGGTTTAGCCGAGATCCTACCCACAGAAACAGAGCTGGAGAGCATGAGGTAGGAAAAAATGCCACCTCTGGAGCCTCAGCCTGGACACCCAGCCCCACAGGAGATGGGCACAGTCTCACCAGAGGCCCCGAGATACTCTGGGAGGGGAGCACCCAAACTCCTTCAAACCCTGCTGGACACTTTCCCGGTGTGGAAGAGGGACAGAGACACCCACGGGTGACAGTACTCAGTCGGGCAGTGGAGATGGTGGCCCCGGTTCTGGCACTCTCTTCCGTGGTGAGTGGCTGGAGGGTCTGCTGGGACCACGGAGACTCACGTCCTCCCAGCCTTTAGTAACTCAGAGGAGGGCCAGGCCAGCAGATTTGGTCGTGCCTGTGATGGGTTACACCGTGTCTCCCACCTCCAAGTTCACCTGTGACTTTCTAATCCCCAGCACAGCAGAAAGGGACCTTGAGTCACTGCAGTTAAGATGAGGTCACCAGGGGGACTGTTGTCCTTATGGGAAGGGGAAAGGTGGACACAGGGAGAATGCCCTGTGAAGACGAAGGCAGGGAACGTGGGGATGGGTTTACAAGCCAAGGAACGCCAGAGATTGTCATCAAACCACCAGAAACTGGACAGAGCACAGAGCAGATTGTCCTCACAGTTCTCAGAAGGAACCAATGCTGCCCACACCTTGATCTTGGACTTCTGGACGGCAGAGCTGTGAGAGAGTATATTTCTATTGTTGAGGCTGCTCATTCTGTGGTACCATTCCAGCAGCCCTGGGAGGAAGAGGCTGGTACTGCCACTGAGTCATTGCCTGTGGGCCTCCCGCCTCCCTGAACACATGGCTCCTCCCCCCTGGTCTTGCACCTGCTCCGCTCCCTGCAAGAGGCAGAAGCTTGCCCGGTCGCACCTGCCCTAGACCCGGGTGGCCATTCCTCTCCTCTGCACCCATCGAAAGCTCTTCCTCCGTCCATTAGAACCCCGTGATACTGCATTGCGTTATCATACTTTCTTTTGATTTCTGTTGCCTCCACTAGTGGGCGAGCCCCTTGACGACAGGGAACTGTGTCCTCCCGAGCACAGCAGCCTGGCGCAGAGCAGGCCCTTCAGCAGTCCTTGGGGGGCGAGTTCATCACTACCTCTCAAAGCGTGGTCCTTGGACCAATGGCAACAGCAGCAGCCTCGCCCTCGAACGTGCGCAGGCGCACATTTCTGTCTCCTCCCCAGACCCGCTGAGTCCGAAACTCCCGGCCGATTCCTGCCTTTCTCTCCCTTGCTCTGTCTCCACGGTGTCACTCTCCAAACTACGCTCCAAACACGTCTTGGCCTCTTTCCTTCTTTGAAGTCACCAAACTCTCCTCTGTTCTGGACCTTTGAACCTGTCTTTCCATTGCCTAGAAACTCCCCTCCCTTCTTTTATTAACAAACGCTCATCTATTCCTCCTTCAGGTTGAAAGGGAAATACTACTTTGACCAGCAAGGGTGCTCCTCCTCTTCCTCCTCGAGATTCCAACCCTACCCTTGTCTGTCTCCACAGTCATCCAGTTGGCTGTGCCTGACCCTTCCTCGCCTCCTTCCGCCTGGAGGAGCAGCGCCTGTCTCCAAGCCCAACACCCAGAATGGGGCTGGGGTATTTGTTGGGTGACTTTGAAAATGCACAGGCATTAGGTGGATAACTTCCAAATTTGTCTACTCACTTTTTTAAAAAATCCCTTGACTAAGCATTTAGCTGCTAATAAACCTTGGGTGGGAGGGAGTATTAGAACAACAGACATGTGTATATGCATGATTTAAACAGAACACAGCCGGAGAGAGAAGAAAAGAACTTCACAGTCGGGGGCGCGTGGCCAACAGGCGGCTGCCGCAACTCCACCTGAGCCTGTCCCTTTGCTTCGTGGAGGGCTGTCATCTCCGATACGCTGAGTCTCTGGGCGAGGTTGCGGATGGAAACTGCCCTTGGAAGAAAACCAGCAGGGAAGCAGATGTCCTATCTCTGTAAACGGTTGCTACTCTCTCACCCCCACAGTCTGCTTTAATTGGGACATCACATAAACCACAGAATGAGAACCTTTCACCCACTCTCAGGATGAGAAGGGACATCGGGTCAGGTCCCATCTTTTGACTCCTGCAGGAATCCCCTCTGCAAAGTTCTGAGAGGCACTCGCTAGCCCTCCGTTCCCCGCTTCCCGCCTTACAAGGCAGCCGGGTCCGTGTTGGGAGAGTTCTAACTGTTGGGAAATTCCCTGCAGCTCCGTGCCTTGCATGTGGCAGTGGTTTATTGAATTAGATAAACACACACGGAAAACATTGGCAATCAGGACAGTAGACATTATTTCAAAGTAATGTCATGCTGTTCTTTTGATAGAAGATTGTGGAACATTGTCCTAAATGTTTGAAATAGTCTGTAGTTTTCACGTTGTACCAGATACACATTCTCTACCAGCTTTATTTATTTATTTTACTGGACAAATAAAACAGAAAGGAGACAATAAATTCTTTCTTGGTATACAATCAGAGCCGATTACCAAATATTTACCAAATGACTGAGCAAATTCTCATAAACATTTAGCAGGCATCTCCAGTCTTGAGACGGGACTCTCAGACGGGACTCCTGTGCCCACTGTGAACGTGATAAGCCCCTTCAGCACTCACACAGGACGGCCAGGGAGTGGGGCACCGTGGGGGCCAAGGGCAATGGCAGATCCTCCTCCAGCTCTGCCCCTGCTACGAACTACCTGTGTGATGTCACCGGAAGGAGGCCTACCTGTGCAGTGACCTACGGTCCGCTCTACTCTCCTTTCTTAGTTTGCATTCTTTGCTCTTTTCAAGAAATGCATGACCTTGAGTGGAGAAACTTAGCTAAAATACTCCAGTACCTCCATTCCTCACCATCCCACAGGTCTTCGGTTTCTGCCCCTCAGCGTGGAGTTGTTGAGTAGCAGGAAGGACTGACACTCCCCAAAGCCTTTATTTAGGCTAAACGTCACTTGATTGTTTTACTTCCCTATCGATTACCATTCACTCTCATCCCCAAATTATTTGGCTTTTATTGTTTTATGGTTGGATCTCCAGATTTCAACCTCAGTGTTCCTCCCACTCTCCCACACTGTGACCCATTATCTTTTGCAGATTATTTTCCCGGAATATTAATGGCTTGTGAAGCCCAGAGTTCCCTAGGAGGTCTGAATTATTCCAGGGAGGAGGGGAAAGAGGAATGTTAGAATAAAACAACTTCAAATTCCTGAAGAGGAATCTGCTTTTTAAATCAACGCTAACCGCTCCCACCACAAAAGCCTGAATGCCTCCACTCTGCTTCTGTGGGATTCAGAGCAGCAGGACCTGTTCTTTCTAGGACACTCTACATGCAGCATTTAAAATCTCTTAGTAAATTGGGCCCTTTTTTCTCCGCGTCTTTGTTAGCTGGTTACAAGCTTTCCAACCTTTTCACATAACCCATAACGTACATGGAAAACATTTACCCAAACCTCAGGTTTCTCGTGAGTTGGGGGAAGAAGCAAGGGGACGGGCTGGAGATAGGAGGAGCGATGTTGATTAAATGGTCACAGCTGAAGGGACAGGTTGTAAAAGCTGTTGAAAGAGCAAGGGGGTTTCCAGACTGTCTTCGCGGTGGAATGCCGGGTTCTGAGCCTTTGCTGGCCCGTTTTACCCTATAGAGGCAAACCCCTGTTGTCTTTCAGGGGGTGTGTTACAAGTCTGTTACGGTGGAAGTGAACTTGTAGAGAACCAAGAGCAGACGAGTGGTTTCTGTGTTCCCTGCTCGGGGCAGTAGGACAGCCTTTTATAGTCTCAGGGAAAGAACGTAAAAACCAGTTCTAACATCTGACTCATCCCATCATGAATTTATCCTAAGAAAAATAAGCTCATGGATTCATGATGGCAATTTCATATTTGTACGAGAGTCAGTGATTTTACCTTTCTTAAAATGACTGTTTAATACTAACTGGCTGAGTTATTTTTGGATTATGATCCCTATAGTCGCTTACATTTATTTTGTTCATTCATCCTGTAAATGCACGTAAATTTATTAGCACCACAATTGATTGTTTCAGTCATTCTCCAAATATCCTTCAGAAGCAATAACTTTCATAAAGGCAAAGGATATACTTGTATATCCTGGTATATCAGTAGCACCAAGGGCTGGGCACGGTTCTGTTACATACACCCCTTTGCAGAGGTGGTTGGGAGCCACTAAGTTGGAAAAGAGGGGGGCGAATCAGGGCCTGGTGGTTGCTGGGCAGGGAAATCGTCTTGTAGGCCAGAGCACACTGTTTGAAGCATGAAGTGCTCAGAAATAAAGACGGAAAAAAAAATGATGGCCAAGAACCACTTTTTTTCTAAAGAGCAGTTGAGTTTTAGCTAGAAAAATAAAAAAAAATAAGAAAGAGATTGAAAAGGATCTGGAAGCAACCAGAAATAGGGGAAAGATAAGTAACTCATAAATCTTCTGGGAGGTGCAGTTCAAAGGTTTGGGGCGTTAGGTTCCTGCAATGTGTTTATGTATCTGACTGGAAAGAGAAAGACCATGTCAATCGGCAGGTTCGGGAATAGAAAAGAGAGCTGCCTCGTTTATCCCTGTTCTGTTGGTCAGCGATGGTAAGCTGCTTTTGAGACCTAAGGCTCTGGCGATCTGTGTGCTTGGCTGATTAACCAAACCAAGGGGTGCTTCTGACACCTTTTGAGTGTAACTGCTTTTTGAAAGGGCAGCCCCCAAAGACAGGCCCCCCTTCTCTCTATTATAGCCCATGCAGCTTCCCCCCTCAGTAATCTCGCCTAAGGAAGCCTTTGTGTTTGCACTCTGGACTAATCATTTTATGTTTAGATAGTTTTTGAAGTCACTGACACAGATTTAATGACAGGACATTAATCACAGCAGTTAGCCAGAACTGAAGCAGGTTCAAAGTTTGCCCCTGTGTGGACACATCACCCTTTGCCAGGGACCCAAAGTACCTGACAGCGCCTTTCTCTGCAAGAAGTCCCTTTTTGGGCGACATCCGGCCAGTGCCGTCTTCTGTTTGTGCCATTTATGCATTTACTTTAAATGCACAGCTGCGGAAATTGTCCGAATTGAATTTTCATTCTCTGATCAAAGTTTTCTTCAGTTTTAAAGGCTATTCAAGCAACAAATCTAGCCCTTAAACAAAAGTAGTCGGCCCTCTAACTTGGTGTGATGAAGTTCTACTATCGATTTACACAATCTTGCATGCTGTTCAAGATGATGGATACCTCCCTGGCCCTGAGTGAACCACTTCCCAGGTTTTCCCTCTCAAGATCTCAGGGTGTTAAACCCTAATTTTAGAGATTAAATGCACCCGAGCCATCTTGCGACTACAGGTTACATAACCTGCTTAGGCTCACACGGCTAGCGTAGGTCTAAGTGTAGAGCGTGTGCCCAAGCCCTCCAGTCAGTCAAAGCCTCTTTGGTTACAGTACCAAAAACAACAAAAACAAAATCACGCCTCATCGGTCACTTAGCTGGCCACTGTGCCAGCAGCAGAGGAGGGACACACATACTTTCTCCCCTTGAAGGTTTTACACTGTGTACTCTGCTTAGATCTTGGATACATTCTTCATGCCGCCATTGTTCAGGACTAAGGCAGATTCTGGAAGACTTTCTTTTCCCAGTAGGTGGAAGAAAACATTGTTTCCAGCAGCAGCCCCCAAGGGCCATCCATCCGCTAGCTGTGGCGTCTTTCCTCATCGTTGTCGGTCATCTCCTTATGTTGAGAGAGCTTTTAGAGCAGGGGTCTCAATCTGAGGTCCAGGGACCTGGGTTTGTCCGGTGCTTTTTCCCGCAGCTACTGGGATGACCATGTGCTTTTGTTTTCATTCTATTGACCTGATTTATTACATTAATTGATTTTCCAATGTTAAGCCAACCTGGCATCCCTGAGATGAATCCTATTTGGTCATGGTGCGTAAATCTTTTTTTAAAAATTTATGTTACTAATGTTTTCATTGTGGTAAAATATATAACACATAAAATTTGCCGTTATAATTATTTCAAATGTATATTTCTTTTTGAATTGATTTGAGAGAGACAGCGGGAGGGAGGGAGGGAGGAGGAGAGAGGGTTTTCACAGGCTGGGAGTTTCCGGGAGAATCTCAATAGAAGTTGCATCATTTCTCCAGGTGTGCCCTCTCAGGGGTGTGGTCTCTACTGATTGGTCAGCACCAGGGGGTCATTAGCCAAGGCAGCTGGTCCTGACATCACCTTCCTGGTTTTGCTGTTTGTCTGGGTCTGGAGCTGAAATACAACCGAGGCCTAGAAGTCATCTCCAGGGAGGAAAGATCAGAAGGGTCTGTACCACATGACCAGGGGTGGAAAGGCCACCCTGGGGTCAAGGTCCAGGCCAGTTTTGCCTGTTGCTAAGCAGCCAGGGCTTTGTACACCGGGGTGACCTTCTGTATCTGGTTGTAAATTTCTTGGCCAATTTGTTCAGCTGTCTGTTTCCTAGCTCCTAATCATCCCACCTCACCTCCATTCCTCACCCCTACTCCCGTCCATGCTGAATTATTTGGAAGCAGGTCCCCAATATCAAAATTATTTTATCCATAAATATTTCACTTAGTGGTGGAATGCCGGATTCTGAGCCTTTGCTGGCCTGTTTTACCCTATAGAGGCAAACACCTGCTGTCTTTCATGGGGTATGTTACAAGTCTGTTACGGTGGAAGTGAACTTGTAGAGAACCAAGAGCAGACAAGTGACCTCTGTTCACAGCGGTGCCAACAGTCCCTGCTTGTGCCAATAGAGCACATCTCTACAATAGGACATATCTAAAAAATTAGGACTTTTAAAAGCATACCCCCATAATCACAGCACCCAAGAGCTTCCCAATGTTTATACACTCTATCCGTATCTAGGCAGCTCTCCGTGATTGTCTCACAGGTTGTTTTTTTTAACAGCTGTTTGGCTCAAATCTGGAACTACGTAAGTCCTCTACATTGCATTTGGCTGTAAGTCTCTTAAATCTTTTTTCATCTACAGGTTACCACTGTCTCCTTTTTTATGCAGCTTGTCAGAGAGCAGTGATTGCTCTCGACCTGCGGACTGTCCCGTCGTCCGGTTTTCCTGATCACATCCCTGCTGGGGAGGCGGTTCCTCCAGGCTGGAGTGCGGATCCGGAGGTGCACTTGACCACATGCAGGTTTCGTTCTGTTGTTGCAGGGACGCCGCACAGGAGTGCGGAGTGCCGTCACTGCACCGCATCGGGGGCACCTGGGTCCGGCTGCCTTCTTTTGCTGTGTCAGAGTCACCAAAGGGCCCGTCACGGCCTCGTTCATCACCTCTGTTTCGCCCCATCCTTCAGCAGCCCCCAGAAACCACTTGCCTTGATTCATGATTTTTTTGCTAGAGGTCACAAAACAGTGATATTCCAATTGTACTATTTCTTCTGTATGTATTAGCTCAAATTTTTTCTGAAAGAAGAAACTTACTCCATAAATTGTACGGCTACTCTTCAGTAACAACTTCAGTGCAGTTCGGCAGAAGAAAGAATCGAACAATTGTTTTGCCTTTCTCTTTATTTCCCAGTTTGCAGGATGAACTGGATTCCTAGCTTCCTTCAAAGAGATATGTGGGCATGTTATGATTATATGAAGTCATAGACTTTTAGCATTTTCAGTGCGTTTCAGTACTCGGCAGTTATACTTTTGTTGCTGAAATTGCGTAATCTCTGGCCTATGGATTCTTCTGCTTGGTTCTTATGTCTTCAGGGTAGGACTCTGTGGTTTTTGATAGATTCTTTACTTGCTGGGATAACAAGACATTCCAGGCTCATCTCCAACCTTGAATCAGCCCTTTCTCCAAGGAGCTCTGCTCCTTTTAGTGGGAAACGTCATTTAGCAAACACAGTCTGGGTGCTAAGGAAACTCACTGCTATGGTTGGTCAAGGTATCTAGGCCTTTTCAACAGACATAGCTAGAAAGAATTTTTTAAACAGAAAATACATATGTATTCTTACTAATATTTCTAATTCAAAGTTAAGATACAAGTTTCTATTTAACCTCTTTTATTCCCTTTTTATAACTGTTTTTTTTTCTTGCACTGAAATCTTGGTTCCTAACAAAAATATACTTAATTTCCTTTGCTATTAAATGTATTATTATTTCATAATAACTGTATTTTACCGTCAGAAAATATCACAATAATAATGAAAAAAGCATGCTGATAATTTCAGGAATTTACTGAAAACCATTTGAGATTTCATTGTAGTTTGGGGATCCTTTAGTTTTTTCCTTCCTTTCCTTGGCATACACCTCACCAGAACTGTACAGTCCAATTACAGTGGTTTAAAAATAGAAGCCTGTAAAAAGTCCACAGACAGAGAGTGGGATGACAGCTATGAGGGGTGGGGGGCGGGGCTAGGGGGCAAAGGGGTCAAACAGAAAGGAAGAGAACCCTTGGACAAGGACAACACTTGGATTGTGAGGGGCGAGGGGGTTACAAGGGGACTAAGTGGTAATGGAAAACAGTACAATAAAAATACATACATACATACATACATACATACATACACATACACATACATATTTTAAAAACTGAAAAGCCCACTTTTCAATTTCTTAACCTAATTTAAAAAATTAACCCACGTCTTATTGGTCACATTGCATAATAGATTGCGCCTCACTGGTTAATTCTTGTTTATAATCCTTGTGTCTAAGTAAAGGCACCTGATTTTTTTTTTTAAAAAAGGGTAGGTAATTACTATTATTTTGGTAAATTAATCAAAGTTAGTAAAATCATTTATAAATGTAAATTAATCAGACTGACAAAAATATAATATGTACATACATTTTCTTCTGGTGCGTCGCGAATGTTAGTAATTCGTTTCCCTGTTCTGCGAGATGAAAAGGTTGAAAGTGGCTGGCAGGGAGGGTAGAGAGCGGCTGAACCTCACAGGCCACCTGGTTTAACCAACTCAGTCAGTATTGCGCTGATGCTCCGATTCTTCACTTCTTATGATGAAGCCCTTTGCCCCCTGACTTTGTAGTTCCTCCCATCAAAATGAGTCTGTTTCCCTATCCCATGACTCCGAGTGCAGCTCTATGAATGACTTGCTTTGGCCAACGGGATGTGAGAACATGGGCTCCAAGCAGAGGCTTGCCCAGCCGCTGTGTGATGAGGCTTGTTCTGCTCCATTTTTGCCATGAAAAGAATATGCATGTGCTTGGCCCACTGGTGTGAAGAGGAGGGCAGGTAGAGCGGAGTCCAGTCATTCTAGCCCATCCCACCTGAGACCAGCCAACCCCCATCACATCCCCAGACGAATGAGTGAGATCCCTACCTGAGATCAACAGAGCCACCCCACTCAGCCCAACCTAGATGGGCGAAACCTCCTGGGTGCAAGAAATGACCGTTCACTGTTGCTGCTGCCCGTGAGGACCTGTGCCTGTGACACAGCAGTTTTTCTGACAATGGCTGGCTCACACGCCAACCCACTTCCCTCAGACACTTGCGAGATGGGAGGTCTCTGTGGATACCGCCACAGAACAGCTGGTTCGGTTTGGGAGTTTGAGCTTCCTGTGGGGCCATTCAGAGGGAAAAGGGTCAGAGACCATGGCCACAAACCTGAGCTGCCTTTTCTGTTTGGAAGAAATCCTTATGTGTAAGCCATTCAAATGCTAGGCTAGGGGCAGCCCCTGGGGAAACCGAGGACTGAAATGTGATGTCTAGTAACTGGGGAGAACCCAGGTCATTTCCAGATGCAGAGTGTCTGAAGCTAGTACAGGAGACTAGAGCATGGAACAAACCGTCCCACTGTAGGAAATTCCCTGTTTCAGCGTGCGATTCACCAAGTGCAAGGTCAAACAGATATCCAAGACTCTCCTGCCAGCTACCAAGAATGTGCAAAGCACAGAGCACCAGGAGCCTTCATTGTGGTTCCTCCTGAGCTCCACACCTGGCTTCTTAAATGAAGGGGATCCATTTCCTCCCAAACCTAAGCCTGCGGTACAGAAGATGGTTGTTTCATTGGACGCAGATATTACAGGTTTGTGGGCCTGTAGGATTTCCTCTAACTCAACAGACATTGCTTGAGTACCTGTTTCTGCCAGAAACAAGTGATCTCCGAGGTGTGAAGGGGACTGGGAATCAGATCTGCCCTCACCTTCCAGGTTTAAGGCACAGTCCTCCTCAAGAAACAGGCAAATGCGTACATGACAATAATAGAGGTGGACACACAACAGGTACAACAGAATGATACTGGAAGACAGAGGAGCAGTTGTGGGACTGTGACAACACACACACACACACACACATCTGAAAAAGGGAGTGGTTTTGTGGGGGAAGGTGATGGAACATTGGTTTGGCGTGCATCCTATTTACGGTGTGGTAGGACCTGTGCATGTCCTACATGCACGTGTATGAGCTCTGTCTCCTGGGCCCTCTTCCGCTGCGAATTGTCTTCTAACTTGAATACCTTTTGAAGAATAGAAACAATAACTTGGTTTTCTTTGATCTGCCCCCACAGACCAAGCGAAATGCTGTGCACATAGAAAATACTTTAAAACTATTTGTTAGATGGATGGATAGATGGGATGGATGGCTGGGTGGATGGCTGCATA
>PVKM010043800.1:0-12420 GCA_004027735.1 Carollia perspicillata | reverse complement strand
CCAGAGCCTTCACAGTGGCCTACAAAGCCCTCGGTGATCCGGCCCAGGCCCCGCGCTGTCCTCCTGCCCTCCCCTCCCCTGTGCACCTCGCTCACTCAGATTCAACCACGTTGGCCCCCTGCCGCATCTGAGACACGTCAGGCCCACTGCTGCCTCAGGGCCTCTGCACTGGTTCGTTCCTGTCTGGGCTCTCTTCCCCGCCCCCGGGGATCCACCGGGCCTACTCCCTGATCTCTTTTGGGTACTTCTCAGACGTCACCCCTTCAGAGAGGCTTTTCTGGCCACCTCATTAAGATTGCCTTCCACCTCTCCCGCCCTCTGCATTACCTACCACGCCAGGCAGTGTGCCCAGCTCCAAGGACACTGCCTGGCACAGAGTAGCCCAAGGCACATTTGTTTTGGATTCTCCCTTACCTGAGTCTCATCAAAAGCCAGTGTCTTGGCCCAGAACCTTCCCGGCCTGTGCCTTCTCTCCTCTTTCGCCCTGCCTCAATGGGTGGGGGAGGGGAGAAGAGGCCGGTAGGTTCACTGTGATGGATATACAACAGGGGCAGGAAGGAGCTGTCAGACTTTAAGGAGTTTGGGTGCATTTGAACCACTGGGGGTGAGGGGCTCGAACGCAGTGATGACTGTTAGGTCGGCGTCGCTCAAGAAACCAGGCGGAGGCCGCCAGCCAAGGAGCAGGGTTTATTAGCGGGGAGTCAGAGGGAAGGTGCAGCCAAGCTAGGGAGGTTAAGACTGGCTCGGTTGTTCCTAGGGCAGGGCTTTTAAACGCAAACCCCCACGAAGGGTAGCTGTTGGGGTGCCCGAGTCTGACTGGCTGGAGCTGGTCGCTGGGTGCCGTTTCTGCTGACCATTTTCGTGATACATCTCGTCAGGCCCAAGTCAAAGCTGCATGCCGTGATGCCGGATAGGCCGACCCCAGACCCCAGTCTTAGCCAGGCATCTGTTCGTCCTGGGTAGGGTCGGCAGGCAGTTTCCCAGGCTACAGTTTCCCACAGTACAGCTTTCCCGCCTGGTGATTTTCCATCCCTCCTAGGCCTCCCTAGGCCTATCAATGACACGACCCGCCGTTTGTCTCGGCAGGGTTTCCTGGCTGCGTGGAGCACAGCCGGAGGAAGGCCAGGGAGGCCAGCAGTAGGTCGCCAACACCTGGGGAGGGGGTATTTACGGATAGAAGTGGCGAGGTGGAGATCACTTAAACAAATAAATAGGTGGTTGGGATCATAAGTAGCCAAGAAGCCGGGGGCTGTCATACCAGCTGGGCGCGAGGGCAGGAGGCCGAGGTGTGTGGCTTGGTCCTGTCACCCCCTCCCTGCCTGCAGGGCCCAAACCAAGGCACTGCTGAGGGAGGACCAGGTGTGAGCACGCCCACAACCAAAGAATGGCCCAGGGCTGAGAAGCCCCCTCCTCTCCGGTCCTGCTACCCTGAGCTTTTGCTGGACGTGAGGCTGATGATCTGTTCCAGCTGCTGGCACGACCGTGGGTGAAGTAGACCAATTCTTGGAAAGACACAAACTGCTAAATCCTGGACGAGAAGAACAAAGAATATCGGAGCAACTCTGTATCAAAGAAGGAAAACGGACTCCTAGTTTAAAACTTGCCCATAAGTGAAACTCCGGGCCAGGTACCATATTTAGTATTTCTACTAGATATTTAAGGAAGAAATGGTGCTACTCTCACCCATTCTTCTCAGAAAATAGAAGAATGGGAACAACATTACCGAGAAACCAAACCCAGGCAAAAATGTCAGCAAGAAGACAACTACAGACCATCACCTCCTCTGACCGTCGATGCAAGGGAACTAGCAAAGGTGTTACATACCAGATTCCACTTTTCAGTAAAAGACTAATGCACCATGCTCAAGTGTGGCTTGTCCTAGAAATGCAGACTGAACGGCTGACATAGCCTAATTTCAGGACGTTCTCTAAACGTACAGCAATCGAGATGGAGTGGAACTGGTGCCAGGGTAGCCGCCTAGATCCATGGCACACGATCGGAAGCCCAGAAGCAGACCCACGCATGCACGGTCCGTTGATTTTTGACAAAGCCGTCAAAGATAATTCCGTGCGGGAACCATCACCTCTCGAATCCATGGTTCTGGGATATCCACGTGAGAAAAACAAAAGCTGGACCCCCTTGGCTGCTGACCTGTCATGTGCAAAGATTAAGTTAAAATGGCCGTACGTAGCGCTACGTGCCGGAGGGAAAACTGTAAGAATTTGAGGAATCATAGGAGAAAAATCTTGTGACCTTTTGGTAGGCAAATATTTTCAATGTCAGTAGGCATGGAGTCAGGTTATATCACTATTCTGCTGACAAGTGTATGAGATTTCCAGGGCTGCCGTTGTAAAGTACCGTCACAAACTGCATAAAATGGCACTGCCGTCAATGACAGACGGCGTGTTATGATGGCGGTCCCATAAGACTATAATGGAGCTGAAAGATTACTGTCTCCCAGTGATGCCATAGCCGTTCTGACATCAGAGCACAATGAATTACTCCTGCCTTTGTGCTGATGCTGATGGGAACACACTTACTATGCTGCCAGTTGTAGAAAAGTACAGTACATATCATCGTACACAGTACAGAATACTTAATAACGATAATAAACGACTGTGTTATTGGTTTATGTATTTACTATAGTTTTCATCATTCTTTTAGAGTGTACTCTTTCTACTTATCAAAAACTTGCTCTAAAACGGCATGGCCTCTTATTCCCGAAGCAGCCTGACTGGTCTCGTGATTGCGCTCTCTTGATCACATAATTTCCGCTTGTGCTTGATTTCATCTCCTGTTGTCAAATACGTTGAGTGTAGCCTAAGCGTACAGTATTTATAAGGTCTACAGTAGTGTAGAGTAATGTCCTTAGCCTTCACATTCACTCACCACTCACTCAACGAGCACCTTCCAGTCCTGCAAGCTCTAAGCATGGTAAGTTCCCTACGCAGGTGGTGTACCACCTTCTATCTTTTATTCTGTACTTTTACTGCACCTTCTCTATGTTTAGATACACAAATACTTACCATTGTGTTACAATTGCCTGCAGAATTCAGTACAGTGACCTGCTGCACAGGTTTGTACCCTAGGAGCAATAGGCTATACCCTCTAGGTTTGTGTAAGAGCTCTCTAAGATGTTTGCACAATGACCAAATCACCGAATGACTAATTTCTCAGAACACATTCTTGACATTAAGTAGAACATGACTGTACCCCAAACCTGGTACCTTACAACAGTGGAAATTCATTCTCTCACAGTCCAGGAGGCCAGGAATCTGAAATGAAGGTGCTGGCAGGCTTGATTCCTTTCGGAAGCTCTGAGGGAGAGTCAATTCCATGCCCGTCTCCTGATTCCTGGTGAGTACCTGCAATGCTCTCGGCATTCCTTGGCTCGAGGACTCATCACTGCAACTCTTGCTCTGTCTTCACGTGGCCTTCTCTCTGTGCCTACATGTGTTCGTGTGACTTTTTATGAAGGCTTCAGTCATCGAATTAGGCCATCCTGACGCAGTATGATCTCACCTTAATGAATTACCCCTGCAAAGACCCTATTTCCAAATCAGATCATGTCAACAGGCACCCAGGGTTAGGACTTCAATAGATCCTTTTTGGAAGACACAGTGCAACCCATGCCAACCCTCCATTACTTCCCATTAACTGAGAGCACAAGCCCTTAGTATGACCTCTGAGGCCCTAATACCATTCAGCCCTGTCAATTTTCTGACCATTCTCCTGCTACCCCCCTCTTCACCCACTCTGCTCCAGCCTCACTGGTCTGCTCCCTCTCCCCCACCACCTTCAAGTCTTTCCTCTAGTCTCACCCTCACCATGAGGCATATCCCAACCACCCCATTTAAAATTGAAAGCCACTCGTCCTAGCATCCCCTACCCTTTCCCCTGCTTTATTTCATGCCATAAGACTCCCCACCTTCCCGTGCACTACATAAAGTAGTTATTTGTTTTGTTTCCTGGCTTTCTCTCCCCATTACTACGGGACTTCCATGGAGGCCTGGAACAGTGTCTGGCAATAAATGGTCCTTGAATAAATAAAGTTAACACAGAAAATTTAAGATAGCATCCTTATGGCCCAGGAGTGGGGAAGGACTGCTTGAATGTTGTTTAAAGCCAATAAGGGATTAATACGTGGGTAAGTATTTCTAAGCCATCCTGCTGGTCATCAAGAACATAACAGCAATCGCAATGTTTTAAATGGGCAAAGGACATGAACAGTCTATTTAGAGAAGGGGAATCCCCCAAAGTTCCCAAAGATACAATTGGAATGAAGATGGGCAGAGTCATAGCAGAGAGCAACCTGGCATGACTGAGTCCGGGAAAATATGACCATGCCTAAAACCCAGCAATTCTGCTCCTGGGAAATGGTCAGCTACCCCCTTAAGGGGTATGTATGTGGCTACTCATCACAGCATTGTTTGCAGGGGTGGGAATCAGAGCCGTCTAGATGTCCAACTGACGTTCACTTCTGCCCTTTCATCAGACTGTTAGGTGGATCTGGTTGGTGACGTCCTTGTGAGGTGACCATTAGCAGAAGCCAACATTAGACTACTGTTCACTTTCTTCTGTGGGGTTTTCCTTCACGTATCTGACCAGACTTCCATGTTCTTCCTCCCCCACCCTTCCTCTTCACTGCCCATTAAAAGGGAAAACACATTCTTAGCCCATGGGCCACTCGGAAGCAGGCAGTGAGCCGCCCTTGGCCAGGGGGCTGCAGTTTGCCAGCCCCTGTTCTCCATCTGAAAGGCTGTGCTGTCTCCTCCTGTCACTCACTGAGGGAGGATGTTAAAAGTCTGCAACTGTGGTTTTCCACCTGCCCCTTTCAACTATGAAGTCGCTGGGTTTGTGCTTTGCCTATGTTGCAGTTATGCTAACGGACATTAACATATTTGTGATTGTTGTAACTTCCCGATGAATCAGTCGCTACTTTTCCTATTATGAAACTGACCCCTTTGTCTTTGGTAGTACAGTTTTCCTCGAAGACTGACTTGTCTACTATTGATATTGACTTGGAATAGTGTTTTATACTAGTTTCAGGTATACAGCATAGCAGTTAGACATTGATATAATTTGCAAAGTGGTCTCCCACTTAAGTCTAGTACCCACTGCGCACCATACATAACTACTACAATATTATTGACTATATTCCCTATGCTGTACTTTGCATCCCTGTGACTGTCTGTTACAGTGGAATGGGTGGGGAGAGAGGAAATAAAGGCGGGGCCCTCACCGTTGTAATCTAACCAAGAACTTACTACAGGAGGCTGAAAGCAAAGGCTCGCCTTTGGCCTAGTAGTCCTGAGCCTGGTTCAGTAACATTGTCAGGTGTTCCGAACAACAAGATAGTGCAGGGACGGGGAGCCCTTGAAAGTCTGTGTGTATCATCTCCTCTAGCTGGGAAAAGGGAAACCTTGAGGCTGTGTGTTCATCCCAAGGCCTGGAAGGGAGAAGGGGAGGAGGACTACAGTGTCCAAGGGGGGAAAAAAACCCCATAAAACAACTTTGGTTAACTGCCTGCCTCCCATCACATATACCAAATGAACAAACAGAGTCTGGAGCAAGATAAGAATTGGGCTAACAGATCCCCATACATACCTATGTTTGGGTAGTCACGTCTCCCTGGGGGAAAGCTGGCACCACCTTTACCCACCAATCAAAAAGCAACTCCCTCACCCCCGTCCCCCCTACCGTGTTAGTCCTCAGAACAAAGGACTCCCTCTCTTGGTTCTTTTTGCCACACAAGGGGCTCCTGGCCACTGGGCCTCTGGCAGGGCCCGGGAGCCCTCTGGCCTCCCTTTTTCACCACCCGGGCTCTGGCCACCCTGGTCTGGACACCCTGCTTTTGCCCCTGCCTTGCTTTTGCTGTCCTATTAGAACTTAGCACTAACAAACTTCACTTGTGTGCTAGTAGGCTTACTGACCTGTAGTGCTTTCCTCCACTGGTGAGAAGAACCGGGTTTCTGGGAGATTTCCCCCCTCAAGTGTTTTGCGACCACCCATTTGCACCTCTTAATCCCTTCATCTTTTCACCCAGTCCCCCACTGCCCTCCCCTCTGGCAGCCATCAGTCTGTTCTCTGTTTCCCTGAGTCTGCTTCTGTTTCGTTTCTTCCCTTAGTTTCTTCTTCCGATTCCATATATAGGTGAAATCATGTGGGATTTGTCTTTCTCTTTCTGAATTATTCCACTTAGCGTACTAGTCCCTAGGTCCATCCATGTTGTTGCAAATGCTGACGTTTTCCTTTAGCTTTGCCATTCTTTTATTTTGACAAGTAAGAAGAATAACAATATTAAGGTAAATATCTATCCTCTATTGTCATATTTATAGAAAAGACATTTTATCACCAAAATGTATGTATTTTGAATAAATAACTGACAAGTACGGTTAAGATATGTAAAAAGCTTATGCAGACCAACTATTCCTTATATGTGATGTATTTAAAGTTTCTTTTCCTCCTTTTATTTTTTGATAGAATCTTTATTTTTTAAAGATTTTAGTTATTTTTAGAGAGGGGAAGGGAGGGAGAAAGGAAAGGAGGGAGAGAAACATCAATGTGTGGTTGCCACTCGCGCACCCCGTACTGGGGATCCGGCCCACAGCCCGGGCACGTGCCCTGACTGGGAATCGAACCAGCAACCCTTTATTTCACAGGCTACTCGATCCACTGAGCCACACCAGCCAGGGCTTGCTATAATCTTTTATGTCTACTTTTCCATTTCCACTTAGTCCTCTTATACCCCTATCCAAGGCAATCTCCAAACGGTTGTTCATGTCCATGAGTACTTTTTCCTCTTTGTGCTATCCCTCCACCCCCACACCTTGACCCACCACTAGCTGTCATCCTGCTCTCCATCTATGAGTCTGTCCCCTTTTTCCTTGTCACTTCAGTTTGTTCATTAAATTCCACATATGAGTGAAATGATATGGTATTCCTCTTTCTCTGACTGGCTTATCGCACATAGCATAATGTTCTCCCTGTCTATCCATACTGTCGCAAATGGTACACGTTTTTTATTTTTTATGGCTGAGTGGTGTTCCATTGTGTAAATGTCCCATAGATGTTTCATCCACTCATCTAGCAATAGGCACTTGGGCTGCTTCTATATGTTGGCGATTATAAATAACACTGCAATGGACACAGAGGAGCTTATGTTCTTTTGAATTAGTGTCTTGGGTTCTTTTGGGTGTATTCCCAGAAGTGAGATCACTGGGTCAAAAGGCAGATCCATCTTTAATTTTTTGAGGTATCTCCATACTGCTTTCCGTGGTGACTGCACAATATCTGCATTCCCGACAACACTACAAAAGGGTTCCCCTTTCTCCCCATCCTCGCCAGTACTTGCTGTTTGTTGATTTATTGCTGGTAGCCATTGTGTCAGGTGTGAGATGGTATCTCATTGTGGCTTTAATTTGCTTTTCTCTGATGATTAGTGACATTGAGTATCTTTCCCTGTATCTATCGGCCATCTGTAGGTCCTCTTCGGAGAAGTGTCGATTCAGGTTCTTTGCCTATTTTTTTTATTGGGTTGGGGTGGGTTTTTTTTTTTTTTGGTATTGAGTTTTGTAAGTTCTTTATATAAATTTCAGATATGGACCCTTTATCAGATATATCAATGAATACGTTCTCCCATTCTGTCGGTTGTCTTTTTATTTTATGATGATTTCTTTTGCTGTGCCAAGACTTTTCAGTGTGATGCAGTGCCATTTGTTTATTTTTTGTTTTATTTCCCTTGCCTGGGGAGATATATCCAATAAAATGTTGCTACAAGCAGTGTCCGAGATTTTGCTGCCCATGTTTCCTTCTAGGATTTTTACGGTTTCAGGACTAACACTTAATTCTTTGATCCATCTTGAATTTATTCTTGTGTGCGGTGTGAGAAAGTAGGGTAGCTTTATTTTTCTGCACGTATCTGACCAAATTTCCCAACATTCTTTGTTTAGTAAACTCTCTTTAGCCCATTGTATGTGCCTGCTTCCTCTGTCAAATATTAATTGACTATAAAGGCGTGCCTTTATTTCTGGGCTCTCTACTCTGTTCCATTGATCAATGTGTCTGTTTTTATGTCTGTACCGGAATTTTTTGATTATTATGGCCTGATAGTAAAGTTTGATGTTATGTAGTGTGTTTCCTCCAATTTCGTTCTTCTTTCTTAGGATCACTGTTGCTATGTAGGGCCTTTTCTGGTTCCATATAAACGTTTGAAATATTTGTTCTAGTCCTGTGAAATATGTCATTGGAACCTCGGTAGGAATTACATTGAATATATACATTGCTTTGGGTAGTATGGACATTTCCGTGATGTTAATTCACCCTATCTGTGAACATGGTGTGTGCTTGCACTTATTTGTATCTTCTGTTATTTCTTTCTTCAGTGTCTCATAATTTTCCAAGTACAGGTCTTTCACATTCTTGGTTAGGTTTATTCCTAGGTAGTTTACTCTTTTTTGTAGCAACTCTGAATGGGATTGTTTTCTTAATTCCCTTTCTGTTAGTTTGCTATTGGCATAAAAATGCAACTGATTTCTGGATGTTAATTTTGTATCCTGCCACTTTGCTGAATTCATTGATCAGTTCTAGTAGTTTTTTGGTGGCATCTTTGGAGTTTCCTGTGTACAGAATCATGTCATCTGCAGATAGTGGTGGTTTTACATCTTCATTTATACCTTTTACCTCTTCTTGTCTGATCATTGTGTCTAGGACTGCCAGTACGAGGTTGAATAAGAGAGAGGTGAAAGCGGGCATCCCTGCCTGGTTCCCACTCTCAAGGGGAACGCTTGCATTTTTGCCCGTTGAGTACGATGATGGCAGCGCGTTTGTCAGGTGTGACCTTTATTATGTTTAGGGGTGATCCCTCTAACCCCACTTTGCTGAGAGCTCTTATCATAAATGGGTGCTGGATTCTCTCAAATGCTTTTTCTACATCTATCGATATGATCCTGAGGTTTTAATCCTTCATTTTTGTTTATCTACGAAATCACATTTATTGATTTGTGCATATTGGACCAACCTTGCATTCTTGGAATAAATGCCACTTGATTGGGATGTGTGATCTTTTTGAAGCCTTGTTGTATTCAACTTGCTAATATTTTGTTGAGGATTTTAGTATCTATGTTCATCGGGGATATTGACCTAAAATTTTCTTTCTTTGTAGTGTCTCCTAAAAAAATATTTTATTTATTTATTTTTAGAGAGAGGGGAAGGAAAGGAGAAAGAGTGGGAGACAGACATCAATGTGTGGTTGCCTCTCATGTGTCCCCTACTGGGGACCTGACCTGCAACCCGGGCATGTGCCCTGACTGGGAATAGAACCGGCAACCCTTTGCTTAACAGGCCCGTGCTCAATCCACTGAGCTACACCAGCCAGGGCCATTGCAGTATCTTTATCTGGTTGGAGTTAGGATCCTGCCGACCGTGTCAAATGAGTTTGGGAGCCTTCCCATTTCTTGAATTTTATGAAATGGTTTGAGAAGCAGAGGTGTTACTTCTTCTTGGAATGTTTGCTAAAATTCACCTGTGAAGCCATCCGGTGCTGGGCTTTTGTTTGTTGGGGGTTTTTTCACTATTACTTCAATTTCACTAGGTGTCAGCTGGGTATTCACATTCTCGGATTCTTCCTGGTTTATTTTGGAAGGTTGTATGTTTCTAGGAATTTATCCATTTCTTCCAGGTCGTCCAGTTTGTTGGCATATAGCTGTTTATAAAAGTTTCTTGCAATCCTCTGTATTTCCTTGGTGTCTGTTGTTATTTCTCTTTCAGGTCTGACGCTGGTTCTTTGAAAAGTTAAGATTGAGAAACTTTTATCCAGACTCACCTGAGCAGCCAGGGACACCCGCACTGCCCTGGCCATCAACGCCTGCAGCCACACCGCCTGTACCTCAGTCTTCAGTCTGCACTGCTCCTGATCCTTGACCCCCCCCCCGACTTTCCGTTTCCCAGAGCTGGACAGAGGCTCCCCCCACACCACCCCCACAGGCAGGTCTCCTTGGCGTGAGACATCACTCGAACTCCCCTGAGCGCCTGCTCAAATGCTCCCTGCCGCCATTTCCCAGCAGCCCCATCAGTCCAAGCCCCTGATCACATACATGACTGATTCCTGCCAAGCCTACCCAGCCCCAAGCTTTCCGGTGAGCCTCATAGCCTGTGCCGGTGCCAGCCTGGCCAACCTCCCCTTGTGACCAGCTTGCTAACTGCCCGTCTCTTTTCATCCAGTGCCGGGGGTGTGTCAGGTGCTTTGAGGGCACTCCAGGCCCAGCTATAAAACATTTAACAAAAAAGGAAATGGAGAAACAAATACATAGAAAACCCCTAAACTATCATAGCAGACAGAAACACGAGGGAAGAGAAACAATGGAGAGCCCTGGCTGGTGTGGCTCAGTGCATTGAGCACCGACCTGTGAACCAAGGGGGTCGCTGGTTCGATTTCCAGGCAGGGCACATGCCTGGGTTGCGGGCCAGGTCCCCGGTGGGAGACCCCGGTGGGATGCGTGAGAGGCAACCACACATGGATGTTCCTCCCCCTCTCTTTCTCCCTCCCTTGCCCTCTCTCTAAAAAAACAAATAAATAAAAATTAAAAAACCCTCAATCTTAAAAGAGAAGAAACAATGGAGATACAGAGCAATCAGGATGGAAAGAGGAAATGGCCCTAGTAAGTAGTCGTGTATGAATGACCACCGTAAATGGGCTGAACTCACCAATCAAAAGGCACAGAGCAGCAGGATGGATTTAAAAGCAAAACGCAGCCGTATGCTGCCTTCAGGAGACCTGTCTCAGTCCCACAGACACACACGGGGGTGTGGGGTGTGAGGGGCTGGAAGATGATGCCCCAAGCAGATGGCATCCAGAGGAGATTGGGGTTAGTCGTGCTCATACCAGACAAAATAGACTTCAAGACAAAAAGGTAACAGGAGACGAAGATGGACATTTTGTCATGAAAAAGGGCACAATCCATCAAGAAGACACACACGTAGTATAAGTGGACCCACCTGGGAGCACCACAATATACAAAACAATTATCAACAGACCTAAAGGGAGAAATTGGCAATGATACACTAACTGTAGGGGACTTTAATACCTTACTTACAGCAATGGATGGATCATCCCGGCGGGGAGTAACAGGGAAATATCGGCCTCAAATGACATACTGGCCTGGATGGACTTAACGACATCTATGGAACTTCCCACCCAATAACAAGAGATGGAGAGAACATCACCCTGAGAGAGTTTGGACCTTGAGTTGCCGGTGTTGCTGACAGCCGGTGTTGCTGACAGCGGGTGTGTTTTTATTCGTTGGGAGGCTGGTTTCATCATGGCAGAGATGAGACTGTCACTGCCACTACTGCCTGAACACTTACGTGATAGGTTAATACACGTAAAGCACTTGAAACAGTGTCTGGAACGTAGTGTCAGCTGTTACTGCATATTAAAAGCATACGTATAGATGTGCAGCAGCCGAAGGCGGGACGTTGGTGGTTTCTGTGGCTTGGCTCCTCAGCAGCCTTCGTCTAGTGAGCCTTCTTCTGCTGCGCACGCCAGAGAATGAAAACCTGCACTTCCCTGGCTCCTTTTGGACCTAGCATTGTGGGTGCGGTTCAGGTTTGGTGGGCTAATTGCACTTGCATGTGAGCAGAGGCAAAATGAGGTGAAAGCCAGCTTCTGGCTGTTCTTTCTGCAAGTCACAGAGGCACACATTTCCAGAGTGTGTGAGTTTGGTGAGAGGCAGGGTGCGTGCAGTGGTGCACTGGGCCACCGTGGCCCTGCTGGAGAGAGCAGCTTAGCAGCCCCTCCGACCAGCTCGGCATTCAGAGACCTCATGGTGGTAGCTTCAAATCCGCTGTGGTGGGAGTGTGTGTGTGCATACACCAGGGCCATCAGCAAATGCCACAGCCAGGGCTCACCCAGCCTCTGGAGACCGCACTGTTAAAGGTGCAGCATCCTCCCTAGTGGCCCATGCAGATCTAGCGGCTGCAGTGTGCCTCTGGAACCCAAACGCTTCCTGATACTTGGACCATAGCAAGGGGTGTGTGTTCCTGGAACCGGCAGTGGATCAGCAGCTTCCTGATTCTGATTCTTCCTTGTGGCCTGAGCACCGGCTGCCTGGGCAGGTCATTTCTGTGGTGTTCTGGGTCATTGCCAGAGCCTCAGCCTACATCCCATTCTTCCAGCCCTTTGTTTGTTTTGTATGCACCTGGTTTTCTGCGTTAATCTCTTACCTACCTCATCTGGCCTAGGCGAGGACCCCATCATCGTCATCCACAGCAAAGACACCCTCAGAGCCACCAGAGGGACACTCCTCAGTGGGAGTGGCAGAGCTGGGAGAATGGCAGCCATGTCCATCATGCTTTCCAGGGCCCAGCCCTACTTGCGTTTTGGCTAGTGCCAAGGCCCCAGCAAGTCGCTGAGAGACGGTG
>PVKM010043799.1:0-12425 GCA_004027735.1 Carollia perspicillata | reverse complement strand
GCAAGTGGTTGCCCTTAAAGAACTCTAATGGATACTGGTAGTCAGCCATGTTTTTTCCCAGTTAACTTCTACTCTCTTTATAGACTGAGATAAGACCTGGAACATCCTTTCCTGGGCCCACCAAACAATAAAGCAGCTCTTAATTTGAGTTTACCTGCACTCCTCTGAATAATAAATGCCTGTTGATGTTGCCATGTCCCTCAACTAGACTAGGAGGGGTTTTGTTTGTTTGCTTGTTTTTAGGAGAAGGACTCAATACATATTTTGTATAAACACAAATCAGTGCAGGAATACCTTAATTAGAGAGTCCAAAGTGAGGCACCTTCTGCTCCCTATCAAACATTGTCAACTTCCTGGCATTCAGTTATAAGACATAACCTAAAGTAATAGCTTCTAAATCATTTCTCCAGTGAGCTATTGGAGAAAATCATTTACCAATATAACTTTAGCCGACCTTCATGCCTAATTCACCCTAAGATAGATGGGCCTAATTTGAAATAGGTTTTCATATTTATTTTATATATAGAAACAAAATCAGATTCTTGAACTGAACATAACATTTTCATGAATAACCATTTTTTAACAAAATTAATCTTTGTCTCATGTTTATATATAAGTAATAGTATATTTTATGTATAAAGTATTAATATAGAGCCAACTGTTATGCATTGAGATTAGAAAACTGATATATAATTTTTTTTTAATTTTTGCAAAGCACTACAAAAATCTAGCTTCATAAACACCACATGTAGGCAAACATTCCAAGCAGAGCTATACACTCTCAGGCAGGGAATAAACAAGTGACCAGATGGCTGTCAGCAAAATTTTACTTGGTTTAAAGGCAGAATTTATTGCATATTTTATGTAAAAATTTTAACCTTATAAAGACAGAAAAGATTATATATGTGTATATGTATTATATATATATACACACACACAGGCATATGCATTTTAATGTTAAACTTGTTATATATTATACAAATGCACATAATATACACAAATGCACACAGACAAACATACATAAAATTTGAAACCATGCATTTGTGATCAAAGCATTAATAGGGACTATTCTGGTCATGGCATAAACTTCTCCCTAGTGACAACAGTATAGCATATAAAGGGAGACATTGGAAACAGAGATGATTTCTTTCAATCAAATTACATTCTTTCCTAGCTTAGATTATCTTCAAGTGGCTGATCAAATGCAGTATTAAAAAATACAAGGGAGAATAAGACAAAAACATCATAATAAAATTTCAGTATGTAAAAATGCTGTTCAAATCACCTTTTTCACCCAGTGCTGCAATCTGTGTAGTGGGGTTTTGCCCCTCCCAGCTAGTGGTTTTTCACTCCAGGCCTCCCTACGTCTTAGCTAATTCAGAGGCTGTGAAGACGATTTGCAAAGGCTCTTCTGGTAGCCTAGACGCCCTCTCTGTGGCTCCTGCCATCTCTGGTTCCTGTATCAGTATTCACTGTATTGAGAATCAATGGCACTGATAACATTGTGCATTCCTTCTCTTCCTCTTAAACTTGTGTTATTCCAATGCACCAGATCCACGCAGTGTTATGAGGCCAAAGCTACTTTCACGACCTGTAAAAATAAATACCACCTCCTGAGGTGCTGGGGAAGGCTGGCGCCCTGAGCAAGGGCGCTGCCCTCCCTAACTGTGATGTTCAGAGGGTAACAATGCCCTCTGTTTTCAAAGAAGACTAGGACACATGTGAAATGGTCCTTTTACTAATGACAAGGTCAGAGAACAAATTGCTTTGACATCAAATGAGGAAATAGGGATGTAAAGATAATTATTTGAGAAGACTTCTAAAAATACATTAACCAGTGAAGGCAGCATTTAGTTTAAATCGTGTCAGTGTAATTCTGTATGGCATTTTTTTATGAGCGGTTTGTCACTTTCAGAGAGATCTATTATGATACGTAGTGCTGAAGGGAACATGTTGACATGTCTGAGAGCTAAAACAAACGGGAAGAATGAAGCTGAAAATAGCCGGCTGCGAAGAAAGCGCTAAAAAGCACTGGCGGCACTCAGCGTGCTACAGCTGGGATTCAGAGATGTGTTTGTTGTCATGACACGGTGACAACACGACCCTCGTAGTGAGCTTTTCTGAGAAGGAACTAAGAAGGGCATGTCAGGGGCAGGGAAGAGAAGTAGATGAAAAAGGTAAAGGAAGCCCTGGCTGGTGTGACGCAGTGGATTGAGTGCCAGCCTGCAGGTCAGGGGGTCACGGGTTCTATTCCCAGTTGTGTCACATGCCTGTGTTGCTGGCTGTGTTCCCAGTAGGGGGCACACAAGAGGCAACCACACATTGATGTTTCTCTTCCTTTCTTCTCTCTCCCTTCCCCTCTCTATAAAGGTAAATGAGTGGAATCTTTAAAGAAAAGGCAAAGGGATTAGCCAAAGAACATATATGCACAGAGACAACAGTGTGGTGATGGCCGGAGTGAATGGGCCAAAGGCTTGGTGGAGGCAAGAGAAGGTGGGGCACAAACGGCGACATCTGTAATAGGTTCAACAATAAAAATTAAGAAAATATATATATCAGTAAATGCAGAAAAGAAAAAAAAAAGAAAACGAGCACATGACTGCTATTGTGGACTAAGGTAATTGGCATCTACATGTGTATGCTCCTCCATTGCCAATAGGGACGCACATGAAAAAGATGCAGCTGTGCCTGTCTTTGCAGAGCGCACTCCCGAAAAGCTCTGTGCAAATCAAACCCCATTATAAAACCAAAAAGTGATTCATCTTTCTGATTGATCTTCAGTAGGAAAGACTCTTAACATTTAACCTTTAAGATCCTTTATCTGAGCCACATGGGGTTCGACTTCCTTTTCTACACTCGCAGTGCTAAATATTAGTTCTTAATGAAGTTTTCACCAGACTATGGAGAAATAAGAAAAACAAAGAAAATAAGGGACTTTTTTTGCGAGATAAATTTACCCAAATTAAATGGCTCTGTTTTACTCTGAGATTATGTTTTTCCTTCTATTTTGGGTGCTAAAATGACAAGACTAATATTTCATAAAATAGTGCTACTAATAAATATTCATTTTAATGCGTTGCTTGAAATTTTACCAGATTATGAAACCGAAAACTATTTGAACCCCAGTATATGACCACATAAACCCTCTAATCCAACCTCCATCAAAGTTAAGGCATTTTTAAACAAACACTTACATAAACATAGAACTTCCTTTATAAAGAAAACATGCTATGCCTCATTTTGCAACACACAAAGGTGTCTTTCATCATTTCTAGTTTTTAGCAGTAAACATTACATATTGTTTTTCCTTTTAAAAAACACATCAAATTGGTGATATGAATAATGATACATCTATCTACTTGAAATATAGTAGTTTCACCATCAGAAGCTCACATTTTAAAGGTTATACTAGTTAATGTTAACAAGAAGCAGAATTTAAGTATTCTCTACCCTTTACCATTGCTTATGAAAATTAAACAAGATAATGCATGTGAAACATAAGGCTAAGACTCCAAGGCTAAGAAAAGTTATATATTATCACTTTCCTGAAGAGTTATTTGGTGGTGAAAAGTGTTGGCTAGCTTCGCACAGCCGTGCAGATTACATGCAAGACTGTAGTAGACTTCTAAAAATATGGCACGTGTGGTAGCCGGCACGCTCTGATTGCTGTGCCGTGTCTGCTCTGGCAGAGCTCCAACATAGGCTGAATGTTTCTGATCTCGGTCTTGAGTCCTAGTCACCGTTTGCCCTCCTCCAGATGCCAGCCAAAGGAGATATCCCATTTCGCACCCTACACCATAATGCCTACTTTAGTGGGAATGGCAGATACTAACCCATCACTGAAATGTATCACTGGGAATGATGACAGGTTCTGCGGCGGGAGAAGTGCAGGATAAGATAAGAATGTGTAGCCGTGGGACCTGGTGTGGGTCAGCCACTTCCCTGAAGAAGTGACATTTGAACTCAGATTAATGGGACAATTAGAAGTTCATGATATATCTTCCGCAAAGGTAATGGTGAGGATCAGGAGTCAGGGGAGCACAGGATGAACTACAGAACCTGAAGGCCAGCACGGCTGTGGCACAGGGAGCTAAGAGATGGAAAGCAGTGTCCTGGTACAGCAGAGGCCGCATCTGCAGCCACGTGGTAGAACAGACTGATTTGAGCTGACACTTCTCATCCCAAAAAACATACAAATGCTTGATATTTGATAAAAAGTGATTTTAACTTGAAATTCTTACTATTATTTTACAATTAGTGTTTTGGGAGTGAAGCTGAAGAGGAAATGGACAATGGAATATGTGTTGGGAAAGAGAACCCTGGAGACTCATGTTCTAGATGGTCCCACCTTCTCCCTTCCTGGATGATCTTTGGCTGCCTGTTTCTCTGACCACTGGTGGTACAAATGCCACCTGGCCTCCCCTCCCTGCCATTGCCCAGTAACTGCACCACCCTCTGTCTGTCTGAGGGGCAAGAAGGGTCAACTGAATGCCCCATGGCATCTTTAGATGGTTATGGTACAGTGCAAGTCACAAGCCTGTTGTCCAGTCCTGATCCATGTACAAGTACAGAGGTCGTAATCACTGACGGGTTGTCTGTCCTTTATGATACAGAGTATCAGGCCTGTGAGGAGATGAGGTACCTGAGAAGAAAAATAGCTCCATGTGTAATGACAACCAACATTAAATAATAAGTAAAAAAACCCACCATGGCAGGTAGAGAAAAGAATGTGGAAGAAAGAGAAAAGTTTACATTTTAGTACACTTAATGGACTTTTTTTTTCTCTCTGAACAAGGTGGTCAACAAATTTTATAACTCAGCCTGGATAAAATATATATTCATGTCACTGACATTTTGTTCTTCTTTCACAGATCTATGAGAAGCCACAAAAATGTTTTTATCAAGGAAATGACATGGTCAAATTTACATTCTAGAAAGATCACCTGTTAACCTCTGTCACTGCTGCAAGTTCTTCTGTCCATCGACCCCACCTAAATGCAGTGAACAGACAAAAAATTTCCTGGAACGCTAGTTTTCAATTATTGTGAACATGTAAATCCTATTATAAACTTTAACTCTCAGAAGGCAAAAAGGAAAGAAAAAGAGCAATCTTCTGCTACTTGTTCTGCCTTATTTCTACTCCACGTCCACTCCTGTTTCCGGTGTTTCTCCTCACCCTGATTGTCATCCAGTCGAGCCCCCCTTGTCTGGGAGAACGTCCTTTGGCAACACTGCACCCGGAGCACTTCATGTACATTCAGGCGACGACCTGTGTTTATTGGCTTTGCCAATACCTCTCATCCTTTCTGCAAATTTAGTTGGGTCACCTTGAGGGTACTTCATTTTTTATTTAAATACATTTTTTAACTTACTTGTATTCTCTGACAGCTGCTATCATTTGCTCTGTGAGAAATTCTGCAAGTTTTTTTCTCTTCCACTTTATGATACATTTAATTCAAAAATGAAATAATGAAATGATACTGAAAAGTAGTTTCCAGAGGTTATTGCACCCCTTTCCTCTTCAGAAAGACTGTAAGAAAGCCACATAGGACCAATGAGGACTTATTCTATTTTCTAAGATTTCTGGGGAAAGAATTCACAATCACCCTCCATATTCATTTTGGGGTAAAAGAGGCCTGTCAGGGAATATTTATTTATATTTAAACTAAATCTAGCTTACTGTTCCTACTAGGGTGGCAAAGTACAGAATGTTCACTTAATAGTCAAACTAAGGCTTTCTTTTTGATCTGACATACCCCAAGGTGTTTGAGAATGGTGACTGAATATGCTAGAGAGAAGACAGGTTTTATGTTATTTGTTCTGAATTTCCATTAGGTGCCTATTGTCCAGACAAACAGGCAGGAGTGCCCATCTTTACATAACAAGCTTGGAGTTACCTGGAGAACTGCTTACCGATGAGTGCTACCTTCAGGATGAGGGAAAATATCTGATAAAATTATTACTGAGGGTTATAAAACACCCAGATGGGTAGTATGTACAGCTTCAGCCTGGATAAATCATGCCTCTCTAATCTATTTGGAATTTTTGAAAGAGTTAATAAAATAGTGAAGTACTGAGAAATAGCGGGCATGAAATATTTAGACATTCAAAAGGCTTTTGATCAAGCCCTTAACCAGAAGACAATTAGGATCCACTTCAACCTTATGTAGGACCTGAAAGGTGAGAGGTAAAATTTTGTCTTATAAAGACTTCAAGCTTAAAAAATGGATATTAAGGAAAATGAAAGGTAGAAATAAATGATGTTGTTAGCCTGAAAGGAGGTTAACAGAAAGGTACCCCAGGGAATGGTATTAGAACCAGATTTCTGGTCTATGTTAACACCAATCAATCTGGAAAGCTTCCTGAATAATAAGGCTTTAAAAAGCGTTGGTAACAGAGAATTATTTAAGCTAGTCATGGATGGGGAACATTTTGAAGAACTGCGGGGAAACCCAACAAAACAATAGGTAGTTGAATAATCTGATGTCAGATAAAATTGAGCCAAGATAAGAGAATGGTAATTCATATTATAAGGAATAATTTATGTTACTGATGCACACTGGTAGATTTTGAATAAACTACAGCCTTTCAGGAGAAAGGTCTAATAGTCATTAGGAATATCTCAATGCAGGGATCTCTGCACAGAGCAGTGCTGTGGGAAGGGTCTGTGGGTGTGCAAGTGAAATGAAGAGAAACATGTAAGAGGAGAGGGAAAGGTCAGGGTTTTTCCATTTGGAAGAAAAGAGAAAAGGAAAGAAAATTTGCTAGAAGAGGGCAAAAAATAAAATGTTAAAATAAAAAGTTGAGTTGAGTACTTTTATTCACCTTTTCCCATAGTTTGACTAGGGATTCAGTCAAATTAGATAACACAAAATTTCAATGAAAATGAGGGAAAATGCTTCTGTAATTTAAGTTAACATTGAGAGTTGCCTGCACGGAGTGTCACTTAGCGGGAACTAACCGCAGAGTGAGGCATCAGATGGGTTACACATGTTCACAGGGGAGGGCCGATACTAAACTGCCTCTCGAAGACCCCAATTGAGAAGGTGTGTGAATGTGTATCATACAGCAGTTTTCACAGTCTCTCTTTTGTTTGAATTAATTTAGGTGTCTGTCTTTCTCATTAGGTTTAGAATTCCTAGAAAACAGGGATTTTTATCTTACCTATCTTTGTATCATTTCCCCTTTATTCTTCCTTGTCTAGTAATATATTTTGCTTCTAGAGAGTACTCAAAAAGTACTTGCTCATTTAGAGCATCTGTGGCGTGAGGTTGAACAACAGAATGGGCGATTTTCTTCCTCTAGTCTATTTGCCCCCATTCCCAGCCAATGTCTATTTAATTCCTACTGCAGCCATCCAGCAGCAGTGAAAAGTGTTGAGGTGAGATCAAGGGAGGGACATGAAGTAGGGAAGTGGGGTTGGAAGCCATTAATCATGGTTGGCAATTGTGCACCAGGCACTTTGCTACGCATTTGGATAACTGTCTTCTTATTAACACCTTAAAAACCAATTTTAGCAGTGACCTTTGGCACTTCTGTGGCAAAGGAAATGTTCTTCCCAATTCCTCCCCTGCTCTGCCCCTGGCCCACTCTCTAGAAGATGCAAGAACTCAAGGAGGTAACCTTAGTTCCTTTCTTGGAAGTCACCCACCTTAAACACACATGTGCATGTACGGCACCAGGAGGATGTGTATATAGGCAGACACAATGTAACATGTGTACATATACACACATCTACAGGACCAATAGAATGTATACATACGTGTATGTGTAATAGTATAGACATAGCTATGAGTATAGATATAGACCTATATATTTGGAGATAGAGAAGGACTTGAAGGAATTGGTTCATGTGATTGAGGAGGCTTGGCGAGTCTGAAATCTGCAGGGCAGGCCAGTAGGCTGGGAAGAGATGCAGTCTGAGTTCAAAGGCTGTCTCCCAGCAGAATTCTCTCCTCCTCTAGGGAAGTCAGTCTTTTTTCTGATAAGGTTTTACCTCACACTTCAGAGGGTGATCTGCTTTACATAATGGCTACTGATTTAAATGCTACTCTCATCTAAAAATACCTTCACAGAAACGTCTAGAATAATGTTTGACCCAACATCCATTTATGTTGATACGTAAAATCAACCATCTGAGTACAACAATCATGCTGGTCCTTTGCTGATGAACACCTCATGGGAAGTGAGGCCTTGGCCTGAACTTGGCATGGACAGAGTGATGGATGGCTGCAGTGGCCAGCAGCTGGGCCATCAGTCAGTTTTGGTCTACACAGCAGACCTGAGCAGCTTCTATTGTGTGGCCACCAAGCACACTAAAGCAGTAACTGAGGTAGCATCAGAAGTGCTGTCCGAGACATTGAAATCGACAACAAGCTGACAGTAACCAGAAGGGAGGGGAACGAAAAATAACGTGGGAAAGAAGGGAAAAGGATGTAAATGAACATGAATGAAGGACCCATGGATAGAGCCAAGAAGGGGTGGGATTGAGAGTGGGATGTGGGTGTGGGTAGGGCGAAGGAAAGTATTGGTGGGAAAATGGAGACAACTGTATTCAAACATCAATAAAAAAGGGGAAAAAAAAGTGCTGCCCAGAGTATAACTATAAGCAAGAGCTCTGGGTTTGGACAAAAGCAGTGAACAGCCAACTGAAACAGGAGAGCACGTGTAAGACAACAGCCATGCAGGCAGATAAGGATGAGGCCAGAGGTAGGAGCTGAAATAGAAGCAAAATGTGAAGGCATGGCAGTGTGAGCAAAAACTGTTGCATAACAGGGTCTGTGCTACATGTTTTAAATGTATGACCTCATCTACTTCCCACAACAAAATTAAGCATAAATTAATAATATTATAAAATAGAAGCAACTGGGGCTCTAAGAAGCCACATGTCTTGGCCAGACTTGTCTGGCTAATAGCAAAGAAGCCAGATTTAGAATTTGCCTTATTAACCCCAAATTCCATCTCTTTATACTCCATTATTCTGACTCTTTTATTGATCTTGGGACCAAGAGATGAAACTATTAAGTAAAGAATAAGGCATGGGGCAAGGAAAGCAAAAATTTCTGGAATGAAGCAAACCATGTGCCTCAGCTGAGAAGCATCTTAATACATTCCCTGCTGCGGCATCTCAGTCCTCATGAAGTCCAAACTCGGGCCTCCACATAAAAACAGTTGGCAGAAACAGTGGGCAGGAGGGCAGAGACATGGGCCGATGCTGACACGTCTTTACAAAATGGGAATGAACTATCAGAAAAAGAAGGCAGTTTTCCTTTGAAAGTCTGTCACATTCACAATGAGGGTGATAAAAGACTTTGCTTCCTTGCCTTTTAGGTGACTTCAATATGGCCAGACTTTGAAATCTAACACTGTACTGAATTTTATATTGAAAGTGGTGGTGCAATATTGAACTATAAAAGAAGGGGCTGGAAGAGTATTTTTCAAATACTCGCTGCTCAAAATCCCTTTGCCCTTTTCCACTTACAGGTATGATCTTATCTATTGATATTTTCCTGTCTGAAAAGGTCCTCTGTCTATTCTATCAGCTTGCCCTATTTTTCATTGTGTAACAGGCTGTATTTTGAAAATGAATAGCCCAAACAACCACAATATATTGCTGTTACTGTGCGATTCTTTGGAAGAAATTCTTCACTTGGCACTTGCACTTTAATCAGACTTCAAGCTTCTATGACAGCAGTGCCCCACCATTGCCAGACTCTACCACCATCCAGGCACTGGCTTCTTTGCACAGATCAACAACTTCTGTCACCCTGAATACTGGGAATGCCTCTCCTGACATCCTGAGAAGATAAGGCACAGCTGGAAGCTTTCTCCCAACCTATCTCCAGCAACGCCCGCTGCTGCCACTCTGTAGCAATCAGCAGATGCCCTGTGTAGTGTCTTTTCTTCTTCTCATTGATTGCCCTGTCCACCTTGCTCATGATGCCCACTTGAAATCCTCATGCATCACATGTGCAGATCCTCACGGCCACTAAATCTAAAATGAACATTCTAGAGAGAGCTATTGGGAGGCCACAAATCTCTTAAAAGCTATTTGAGTTCTAGGAGCATACTGAAGTGTTGGCACACACATATGCACACACTGAGCCATGAGGTGGTGATGTTTCAGCTGTAGTTCAGAGAATCCATAAAAATGACTTGTTTTGGGGCAGAATAGAATTATGTAGATATAATTAGCATCAAAAACCATATCCAAGTTATAAAAGAAACTGAAGGAATAATATTATGTCTTGGGTGTCTCCTTAGCAGCGATTGTTAAAGATAGGAACTGAAGCTCCCAGTGTTCTAAGCACTCAAGGACCATGCTGGCACAATGGGTCCTCAGTCAGACCATGCACATCTGACTTTAACAGAACTGAGTTTAAAAGCACAAGAAACTGGTTCTTAAGCTTCTTAGTGTGGGATATATTGCAGAGTTTTGGATGACCACGTGAAAGTTTAGAACATTCACCCCAGAAACATGCACATACAAAAAGCTGCATCAAATCTTAAGTGATCTTTAGGTTACTCACCTAAGGTGCTGCTATGACCATCATTGAGATTTTTCACATGCTCAAGATTATAATGTAAAAAAATTTGAAAATCAAAGGAAGAGCAATGAAGTATCAACAACCAAGGTTCCATCCTCTTGTGGCAAATGGTTGATGATCTGACATTTAAATACAACCCAGATACAAATGTTTATATAAAAACATTCCTTCACCTTTCTAAAGCTCATCTGCAAGTTAGGGATAAGGCACTATTTTTTCTTCTCTATGCTGTTGTGGCATTTAATACGATAATTTGTGTGAAATAGTTGTGTAATCTCATCAGAGAGATATTGTGATTATTATTATTAGTGAGAAAGTCTAAGCTGTTTTTTTTAAGCTGGTTATTTTGTCTTTGCATCCTCCCCTTCCTCCTTTTCTTTTTTGCTTTCTTCCTCTACTACTTCTCTTTCTTCTTCTGTCCTAATGGTTGGTAAAAAATGTTCTGTATACATAAAGTGTCACCAGAAATAAAAATATCTAAGTTTCCATT
Organism: Carollia perspicillata; assembly: GCA_004027735.1. Taxonomy (NCBI): domain Eukaryota; kingdom Metazoa; phylum Chordata; class Mammalia; order Chiroptera; family Phyllostomidae; genus Carollia; species Carollia perspicillata. Next base: position 1,388 of record PVKM010043799.1, on the reverse strand, counting down.
AGCATCTAGGGGGTTGCTAGCAATATGGATTCTTTAGCTCACATTGATTGCCAAGAAAGCTTGAGGTTAGAGCTTACAAGACTGAGATTTGAATACTGTTTTCCATTGTGGGAAAATGACACAACATCGTGTGCCACTGTACTTTGTAAAGTTTACACATTTGGAAAATGTGATAATAGCATAACAGGGTTACCCAATAATTCAAGAGATACTCAAAAATAATACGTTGAAAGTCGTAAATCATTTTTCAAGAGTTAGTTATCATTAGAAAATAAAGGACGCGAGGGTGCCGGTCTCACTGTTCTTTTGCCGTCTGGACGCTGCGAGGCTGGAAGGGGCCTTTATTTCTGTCTGCCCATCCAGCTAATGGGATCCGAATTGCTCTTCAGATTCCATTTTGTGCCACATGTGTGAAAATTGTGGAAATGGGAATTCTCACATAATTTTCTGCCAGCTACAGTGATTGGTCCTGGGCCAGGTCAATAAGAAACTTTTCCTAAAATTTTCCAAATTAGAATTCATAGAAGGTAAGTTTTTCCTCATGAGAAGCCAACATGAAAATATTATGTGTCATCAATAGATGAATGGATGAAGAAGTGGTGGTATATGTAATATATGTATGTATATGTAATATATATATATAATAATAGAATATTATTCAGACATATAAAGTGAGAAAATCCTATAATTTGCAACAACATGAATGGAGCTTGAAGGCATTATGCTAAATGAAATGTCAGACACAGGAAGACAAATGCCATATGATCTCACTTACGTGTGGAATCTAATTTTAAAAGAAAAAAAACATATTCTTTTTAAAAATATATTTTATTGATTATGCTGTTACAGTTGTCCCATTTTCCCACCTTTATTCCCCTCCACCCTGCCCATCCCTCCCACCCACATCCCCTCCCCTGCTTTAGTTCATATCCATGGGTCATACAGATAAGTTCTTTAGCTTCTACATTTCCCATACTATTATTACCCTCCCCCTGTCTATTTTCTACCTACTGTCTATGCTACTTATTCTCTGTACCTTTTCCCCCTCTCTCCTCCTCCCACTCCCCTGTTGCTAACCCTCTGTGTGGTCTCCATTTCTGTGGTTCTGTTCCTGTTATAGTTGTTTGCTTAGTTTGCTTTTGTTTTAGGTGTGGTTGTTAATAACTGTGAGTTTGCTGCCCTTTTACTGTTCATGTTTTTTATGTTCTTTTTCTTAGATAAGTCCCTTTAACATTTCATATAATAAGGGCTTGGTGATGGTGAATTTCTTTAACTTGACCTTATCTGAGAAACACTGCTGCCCTTCCACTCTAAATGAAAGCTTTGCTGGATAGAGCAATATTGGATATAGGTCCTTGCCTTTCATGACTTGGAATACTTCTTTCCAG
>PVKM010043798.1:0-12428 GCA_004027735.1 Carollia perspicillata | reverse complement strand
AACCAGCTCCCGGATTCTGAAACGGGATGTCGCCAGATCCCTGGGAGCCCCGCGCACGTCCCCGCACACAGACCCGGCCTCCAAAGGTGAGCAGCCGACTCCTGCAACCACAGCCGAGCTCTGCCTCACTCTCTGCGCACAGACGGAGCCGCACACTCACCACTGCTTTCCAGTCACGTTGGGTTTTCTAGGTAGATAACTTCACCTGCAAACATTACATACCTCAGGGCTCACACGGCCAACACCCCATTACTGCCCTCTTCTCCTCAAAGCGCACTGTTGCACTCCCTGGCCATTCACTTTTCCTGACCAATCTTCCCTTTCCCAAGTTCCGTGAGGTCTCCTGAAGGCGTTATGCCTGGGTTTCCCATGCAGTCTGGCCGTTACCGCTGTCACCTCCGCCTGGCTCTTCCCAACGATGGGGAGGCCCAGAGCTGCTCTGACTTCAGGTAGGCCTCTGTGGTTTTACAGTGTTGTCGGAGGCAATGTCCAGTATCCCGTACCAAGTTAATTTCCGAACACTAAATGTCCCTTGTCACTACCACAAGTGGAATTTCTTTAATTATGAATTCTCTAGCTGTTTTCACAGAAAATTTAATTTGGTGACTTCATCTCGTGTTCTGCTATTTTGCTCATATCATTCATTATTTATATTATGTTGTACATTTTTCGTTTTAGGTTTTCTGGGTACATACTAGGTACATCTTACAGTGATAACTTATCTCTCTTCCTTTACAGTGTTATTTCCTCACTTCTCTTTTTATCCCTCATTACAAGTATTTGTTCAAATCAAAGTGAATAGTAAGACACACCCTGTTTACACAAACCTCTGTAGATTTCCTCCCAGAGATAACACTGCCTCTGGCTGGCGGCTTTAAAACTAGAATTGGCTGCTCCTAGGAAAACAAAGGTGACTGGTGGAGGCAGGTTGGGGAAGAAAAGGTGGTTTTCGCTGTATACTTTTGGTGTGCTTTTTGAATTTTGAACATAAATGTATTATTTCTTCAACAATAGTGCTAAATAAAGAAGCTTGCACGCGATAATCACGTAAAAGTGCTTCCTGTTCCAATTTCAGGAATTAATCTGGACGACCATTTGTCTCGGCTCCACTAAGAGAAAAGGAAACTATGAGTTTCCACTCAGGTGACTGGGGGAAAACACCTAAGGATGGGGTCTGGTTGCCAGGGGAACCAAACATGTGACTAGAGGGTTGGAACTTTCCATGGCCCCCCACCCCTCCCTGGGAGGGATCAGTCACCAATGGCTGATGATTTAATTAACCATACCTTGTGACGAAGCCTCCACAAAACCCCAAAAGGACAGGGTTCAGAGCTTCCAGGCTGGTGAACCCCAGGAGATTTGGGGAGAGGGGTGCCCCACACCTCGATCTACACCGCTGTCCGTCTGGCTGTCCTTTGTCACACCCTCGCATAACCCGCTGGCAGTCCAGGAAGGACAGTGTTTCTCTAGAGTCCCGTGAGCCACCTCGAAAACGAATCAAACCCGAGGGGGCAGTCACAGGAACCTCTGAGCTACAGCCAGTCGGTCAGACGCGCAGGTGACAGGCTGATCTTGGGTTTGGTACCATCTGCACACACTGTCCAAACTGAGTAAAGTTTACGGGACACCTGGTCAGCGTCCACAGAGAACGGAGTTCATTGCTTGGTGCTCGGCAGGGGAAAACACATGCGTTAGAAGTGGTGTTAGCACAGCACCTGAAAACCAAGGGCAGCAAGAGGGCTGGGTAGAAACCAAGGAATCCAAGCTATTAGAGTGTTTCAGGGTTGCTGAGGCGCTCTCCTGTAGCGCCATCTGCTGGACACCTGGCAACTCGCACCGATGTCAGGAAAGAGACTTACAACAGGATCTAGCTGGGTGTCCAACCTTTCCGCGTCTGGGCTACACTGGAGGAAGAAGAGTTGTCTCGAGCCTCACATTGAATACATTGTGACTTGTGATCACACACAAAAAAAATCTCCTGATGTTTTAAGTAAGTTTACGATTTTGGGTTGGGCCACATTCACAGCCGCCTCGAGCCACATGCGGCCCGTTGAACAGCCCTGGTACAGGACGGTCTCTCGAAAGTCCAGTACTCGATCTCCTAAGGGGCTGCCGTTGGCGGATGACACGTACCTGGATGAGGTCCAGGATCCCAAGTTCACTCTCTGATGAATCCACGCAAAACACGAAGTAGAGGGTAGCATAGTGCCGATAAATCAGCTTGTAGTCAGAGCCACCAATCAAACTGTGGAGGATGGGAAACATTTAAAGGCTTCTACCTTAAACACATCAGAGAGAAGCCGTGCCCCAGGAAAAGAGAAAGGGCCCACCAGAGCAGGGAAGGGTGGGCCGAAGAGCAGGCCAGTTGGACCAGGCGGGCGCGAGCGGTTTGGCAGCGGTGCAGAACGCCCCTCGCTCGCCTTTCCTTCCGCCCGCCCTCCCAGGAACTGCGCATCTAGGTGGGGCACGACCGATCGCCCCCTCAGCTCCACTGGTGCTGGGTGCCCACCCGACACTGCGGTGCTGACCCAGGAGGCAACAGTGATGAAGGCCACCCCCGAAGTGCACAGACACAGACAGGGAGAAACCTGGAGCTGACCACTTACCTCCCGCCTTCCAGGAAGTTACAGATGTTGTCATCCCGTTTGAGAACTAGATGGAAGGTCTCCCGAACAATCTGCTGCTGAATTTCTTCTGGCTGCAGAGTAAAAGAGAGAAAGTGACTCAGCGAGAACGCCCGGAAATGCATCCCGCTGGAGGAGACGGACAGGGAGCGAAGTGCCTCCCAGCTGGGAAGGAGCTGGCCGTTGGGTGCCGGTTTCCAGAAAAGATAAAAGTGATGAGGAGAAATAAAAGGGAAGTCCACGGGAAAATGGACAAGGCTGCGTTCCAGGAATTAAGAGAGGATGTATTTACCTAGATATCTAGTCACTAACCATCACGGCCTGGATAGGTCAGGGACGTTTCTTTAGTCGTTGCCCAACGAAAGGAGAACTGACAGGCTCTCAAGCCAGGTGCAAGAACAGCTAGAAGGCCTGGCCCTGAGACCTTCTGTCTTCCCCTGGAAAACATCTGTTCCAGGGCAGGAACGTCAATCAGTGCAACACCTTCGGCAGCTCGAGATGGAATCACGCACATGTTTTCAAGACAACTGAACTGGCTGTTTTTCTGCTGGTGATACAGGTATTACATTTCAGGTGCCATGTGCCCAAAAAAGGGTTACTGAGAAAGACAGGAAAAGATCCATCTACAGTAAGAATTCTGAGTAACTGCAGAGCTAGAAATACTTTTTTCCCCCACTTACTACACATGAGAACGCTCAACTGTGAGGGACTCTCTTGGTAACTCATATTCGATTTTTATGTATATCAGAGTAAGTCGTTATGGAATTGAAAGCTCCAGATCAGTGCTCTCAAATATCAATACATGTGCAATGATCACCTGGGCATGTCATTAAAATGCAGGTTCTGATTCAGTCGGTCTGGGTAAGTCCTGAGACCATCTCGAACAAGCCTCCAGGTGACACCGATGCTGCTGGCCTGAGGACCACACTTTCGAGTGGCAAGGCGTAAGAAAACCTTCAGACTAGACTTGCCCGAAGGGTTAGAAAACAGATTCAAGACATGTTAACCCCTTTCTTCCTGCAGCATTTAATTTAAGCTTGAAATAGCTATCTAAAAGAAATAGAGGTAAAAACGGGGGAAATGTCATTGTGGAGAAACTATTTTTCATAACTTGGACTCAGTGTGGGAATACAGTAGTTGCTGAATGGATGAATGAAAACTTGCTAATCACCGGCCCCGGTGACTGCGAGTAAATCAACCACTACTCTCCTGGCTTCCATTTAAAGATGCCAGGAGTTCAAGGATTAACTGTACTTGGAAACACAAAACGTGCTAAGCCCCAGCACTTTTTTAAACTCACAAAAACCTCTCCCAAACCAAGGCCTTTTATCTGACTCTGGGGGGAAGTGGCAGCTGTTAGTGGGGACTTGGCATGAAAGGGTGAGGCTGCCTGATTTCTAGTTCATCAAAAAGGTAACCTGCCAACTATTTATAGACCTCGATTCTTTCAATAACCCCTCGTTACCTGTCAATGCTCTGCACTTTTCAAGGTAATTTTCACTCCTGAGCTAACATGGTTCTTACAAAAATCCTATGTTCTTCAAAAAAGATCCATGACTGGTGAAATAAGGACATGAATGCTGCTCAACGTCATCCATTAGTCCCCGGGGAAATGGAAATTAAAACCACAGTGAAAATCCACTTCACGCCCACTAAGACAGCTTTAATGGACAAGATAACGAAAGTGACTACGGAGGTGGAGAAACTGGAACGCATGCCCTGCTGAAGAAAATGTGAAAGGGCTCAGCCACTTGGGAAAAAATTGGCAGTTCCTCAAAGTGTTCACCATAAAGTTACCATTTGTCCCAGCGATTCTACCCCTAGGTGTAAAACCAAGAGAAATGAAAACTCATGTCCACATAATCGCTGGTCGTACATGAATGTTCTGGGCAACATTATTCACAAGAGCCATGGGTGGAAACTTCTGCTGATACAGGGACAATCAAAACGTGGTATGTCTGTGCAACGGACTACATTGTGGCAGCAAAAAGGGACGAGAACGGATACAGCTACAGCTCAGAAAAACCCTGAAAACATACTGTGCTAAGTGTACGAGGCCAGTCATAAAAGACCACATCACTCCATTTATACGAAATGCCCAGAACGGGCAAATGTAGAGACAGAAGGTAGACTGGTTGCCTAGGGCTAGGGGACTTGAGGGAGAAAAATGGAATAACTGCTAATGGGTAGGGATTTCTTTTCCGGGTAATGACAATGTTCTAAAATTGTGGTGACAGTCCCATAACTTTGTGACCCTACTAACAACCACTGAATTATACATCTTAAAAACGTGAACTGTATGGTGTCAATAACAATTTCAAAAAACGGGGGGAAATTCTCACACACATACAAAATGAGTAGTTATATCGAATATTCATGTTTTTACTTCGATACGATTATTTAATAAAATATAATCTAGCTTTACAAATTCCGTGGAAGAGAATTCCAGACTCTCTGGCTAAAGCAAAAGCACTTCAAGAAGCTGCATATTTCTTCCTCCTGGTGCGACTGAGTTTAGGCAAGATTCAAGTGGCTTAAATCATTCCTGTTTTCAATGAGGCATTCCCTCCCTCCCCGCCCCGTCCCTTACAGAGCCCTGAGACCCTACGAGAAGTGTCACAAATTGACACAGAAACGCCGGGGCTCAGGAAGGGGTTAGGGAGAGCGGAAGCAGCGGGACATGGGGGAAAGAACGCCTGACACTATCCCCGGCCCAGGGGAAGGAGATGGAGCGTGAGGGTCACGCGAAGTGCAAGAGCCTGTGGTGGTCAGCGCGCGGTGGCCGCGTGAGCCGTCAGGGCCTAAGGGAGGAGAGAGGACACGGGTCCCCGGAAGGGACGTGACGAAGCTGGGCCACACTCACGAAATGCTGGTAGAAGCGGACCAGCCGCGGCTTCCCGTGGTTGTTGAAAACCAGAATCGCCTGAATCATCTTTGCCGGCCAACCTTCTCTAAGCACTGCTCCGTCTTGAAAACATCAACTTCCGCCACAACCCGGACACTTCCGGTGGGTGTGCCTCTGAAAGTGGCCGGCGGAAACTTTCCCGGGCGTCCAGGGGCCGGACCGCGAAGAGTCCGGTTTCCCAGCACTCCGAGGAGAAGGCTGGTGGGACACTGAGACCCCGAGGCTGGGGAGGGTAGTCACCTCGGTCCGCGTCGGCTGGCGAGTCGAGCCTGGCCAGGACGCGAGCCCGGATCTGTGCCCTTCGCCCGTCTGGGCGACCGCTTTGCCGCTAACTCCGGACGGGGCGCAAAGGCGAGCACGTGGGGAGAGCAGTTCCTGCCCACCAACCGCGCTCCAGGGGGGGGGGGCGGCGGGGGCCTCCGTCTATCGCCGTCTGCGCCAAAATATCGTGACCTGCTTTCCCGGTGTGAGATGCCTGCTGATTTTAGCCATTCCCCGGTTGGGGTACATTAGGTTCATTTTCATTTTTCGACATTCTATCTACGGTAAATAGTGAATGGTGGAATCAAGACTTCTCTAATGCAGTCTCATTTAAAAGGTACCGACGACCCCAAATTGGTAACATTTTTGTTTGTTTGTTTGTTTGTTTGTTTACTTACTTACTTACTTACTTAATGCTTCAGTCGGGGTGAAGCAAGTCCCTACATTGTAGATAGAGCTGCAAATTGGAATCAACTATCCAGATGACTGGCGATATGTATCAAAACCCTTTTAAATACACAGAATATTAGATCCAGCATTTCCAGTTTTAGAATGTGTAATAAAACGATGTGTGGAAAGATTCGCCTGTAAGAATGCACATCACAGGTGTGTTTTTATAGGGAAAAATAGGAAGCAAACCAATTATCCCAAAATAAGACATTGGCTCTCAGATGCATGGATCCACACGCATCTGACAAATGTTAAGTAGGTGTTCAAATTCAAGGAGGGAAAGGTTTATGGTATAGAGAAATGTGTCATGTCATATCTGTAAGTGAAAAGGTTACACAGTATATGTACAGGGACACCGCACGTTGTAAAAATTGTGAGTAGATACACCGAAACATGAATCCCTGCGTGAGGCGGGGGGGTGGCAGCGTCAGGGTCTCAGCACAGGTGGCTAGAACCATAGTGCCCTGATTCAAGCCCTGGCTCTGCTGACCACCTGGGCGCCTTGAGCAAGTGTTGACATTTGTGAAACTGTCATAATGTCAGTTTCTTTTGCTGTAAAACTGAGGGTTTTCTACTTGGAAAAAAAAAAAGTGTTCAGGCAGCTGTTATGAATACAAAAAGGACCTGCAAGCACTTGGAGCAATACATAGCATACCTGAGAGCTACCTAAGTGATTTTTTAGCAAGATAGTAGAATTATTTATTTTTCTTTTTAAAAACTTTCTAAAATAAACATGTACTACTCTTATAGCCTGTTTTTTGTTTAATTTTTTTATTTGCTGACTTGAGAGAGAGAGAGAGAAACATCAGTTTGTTGTTCCACTTCTTATCACTCATTGGTTGCTTCTTGTACGTGCCCTGACTGGAGATCAAAGCTGCACCTTGGCGTATCTGGAAGTTTCTCTAACCAACTGAGCTACCCGGCCAGGGCTAGCCAGGGTTTTTTAATTTAAAAAAAATCCGAAGGCAGTAAATATGCATGGGAACTTGACAAAATGTTTTCAGTGTTGAAAAGGAATATGAAAGAAAATTCTAAAACAGAAGAATAGGGGTACCTAGTACTACCAGCTACCAAAACCTACTATGATAGTACAAACTGACTTCACAGGGAGACCTACTGAAATCTAATGGATAATTTAAGTGTAAAATAATTTAATATGTGATGTTGGAGACATCATAACTTGACAGCGAGGGAAAAAATTCAATGAATAGGTTGAGATAACTGGTTAGCAATTTGAAATTAAGCAATTTAGTTACATCTCACTTCATATCCTCCCACAAATTACAGGCAGAGTGGATTAAAGAGTTAAATATAAAACCAGATAATCACCAAAATGGAAGAAAATGAAGTTGAGTAACATCTGAAAAGAGAATATCTTAGAAAAAATAAAAAATCACAAAAAGCCCTGGCTGGTGTGATTCAGTGGATTGAGTGCAGGCAAGGTCCCCAATAGGGGGTGTGTGAGAGGCCACTGATCCATCCATGTATCTCTCTCTCACACTGATGTTTCTCTTCCTCTCTTTCTCCCTCCCTTCTCCTCTCTCTCTCAAAAAAATAAAACAAAATAAATAAAAAGGACCGATTAATTAGCCCCAAATTGGAAAATACAGCTATGAAATGGTAGTCAATCTTAAACACAATGGTTATGAAGAGCAGGCAGCCACACGGAAAGGGACCACATGACAACTGAAAGAGGGTTTTCAGCCCTGCTGGGTGGTGAGAGCCTCCTCCAGATGCACGGAGGCTGGGCAGTCCATCCCTGGTCAGGGCGCCGCAGACAGGAAGCCACCAATGAATGCATCAGTACATGGAACAAGTAAATGTTTCTCTCTCCCTCTTTCTCCCTTGCTCTCTCTCTCAAATCAATAATACATTTAAAAAAAAAAAGAATGTGGACTTGGAACTCTGACTGCTGGGGCCATCTCCTCTACCTACCTACTATCGACGGAGCCTCAGAGCTCCAGCCTCTGGATCAGAGCCGGGACAGTAACCCCACGAACCTCATGGGGTTGCCATGGTGACAAAGTTAGTGTTGCGGGTTCTCAGCACAAGTACCAGCACGAGGAAGCACTCAACAGCTGGAGGTTACCCTGAAAAGCACCTCGGACAACGTTTGACACATGAGGGCACTTGATGGTTGTTAGTTCACCCACCCACCCCTTTTTCGCGAGGCAAGCAAGATCCACACGCCACCAAGTCCCTACCTATTCTTGGGACACGGAAATCTCAATTCCGGAGCTCTTCACACATCCAGGTGAGGGCACTCTCCCCGACAAAAAGGAAATGGTTTCCTGCTCAGAGCCGTCTTGCTTGGCCGGAAGGCCGTTTAGGCGGACAATAACCCAGTCCATGTAGAGGAGTTCTTTTCTGAAGATTTACTCATTGCAAAAAATGTCTCAAGATACAAAACAACAACCATGACAACAAAAAAGACGTTACCAGAAATGAGGCCTGGCTGGTGCGAGTCTGTCAGAGAGAGGGGGACCAGCCAGCCGCACCCGAGCACAGCATGGCCAGGAGAGCAGCCCGAGAGATGCAGAGACAGGACCCCCCCACCCCCGGTGGCGGAGAGCCAGAGGCAGCTTCAGGGAAAGAAAAAGGCACAGGAGACAAGGAGGACTGCGCAGGACAGCAGAGACCGCAGCACGGGGCACCAGGGTGGGGGCGGCTGGGCAAGGGAAGGGGAGACCCAGGGACAGGAAGGAGGCCGCTAGCTTCTCCTCGGAGCCACCCTGCACATCGGTGGGAGATGTTCCCCAGTTTGGTACAGAGACCAAGCCCAGTGCCTCTGAGCGCCCTGGGGCCCTCGCTCACCACCTGCCTCCAGGAACGAGGCTGCAGTCGGGAAAATATCTAGGCAGGCCACACTCACACTTGGGGAGGGACCCGCCGTGAGCTGCAGGGCCGTGCCCCACAGCTAACACCGTGGGTTTGATCTTAGCAGGGCTGGTTCAAAGCGTGCTCCAGGGTGCTGGAGGGAAGAACCAGGCAAGGCCGAGGGGGCTGCTTCCTTGAGCTCTAGACTGCAGGTTGATGGAGGAAATTCTCAATAGCACCGATGCACCTCAGGGAGGCTGCATCTCCCAGAAGCCTCAGTCGTCCTGGGGAGAAAGTGAAGAGACGGAACAGAGCACGTTGCAGACAAGTCATCGGACAACTAGGGCTCGACTGCGTGGCACCAGTGGGGCCCTTGGCCGCCTGCCTCAGTCTCCCCTCCTGAGAGGTGGCTCGGGGGGCCAGCCTGGCGTCTCCAGGTCTTTTTCAATCCAAGCCTCACTTTGGTTCCCAGGCCGGCACTCAATCCAATGAGCCTTTTTTTAAAGTTATTTATTTTTAGGGAGAGGGGAGGTGGGAGAAAGAGAGGAAAACATCAATGTGTGGTTGCCTCTCACACATCCCCTCCTGAGGACCCAGCCTGCAACCCAGGCATGTGCCCTGACTGGGAATCGAACCGGTGACCCTTTGGTTCGCAGGTCAGTGCTCAATCCCCTGAGCTACACCAGCCAGGGTGAAGCCCCACTTTATTAAGACACAAGGGAATCCAGACCCTCTGCTCTCCCGGCCCCTGCTTTCTCCAGCCAAGGTCATCATCTGCATCACCTAGACAAACAGCCCATTTTTCTGTGACTTTGTTTTCAAATGTTCAATGTGGGGCATTTTGACATCAATTCAAATCTTGAGGTGAAATATACTTCAAAAAATATATAAACTGGGAGTAGGCTGAGGTCAATGACGGGGGCTGACCCATAGCAAAAAAAAAAAAAAAAAACAGAAACAAAAAAACAACAACAAAAACATTTGCTGAGGATAAAGCCATCCATTTCCCAGCCACTCTGGGCAGGGAGCTCGGAACAAAGTTGCAAACAATGCCGTTCGTTTGCACCACTGGCTCAGCATGGCTAATGCCAGCCTTCACAGGACAATGTTTGGAGACTTGATATGAAGCCACATCGGTCCCCTCTGCTGTCCTTTCTTTCTGTCCCTTGCTTTTATAAATATCTGGGGCTTTCACGTAGATTGGCACAGGTCAGACCCACCAAAAAGAAAGGCCCTAGAGCATCCACCTTCACACCCTGAAGGAGCTTTCCTGGTGTTAACACACCCTCAGGAATGCCGTGGAATTCCCCCAAGGTTGGGGGTGGTGGTGGTGATGGTCAAGTTCATGCTGCTCTTGACTTGTCCTACATGCAGCCACCACCACTACAAACAAAACTCCTGCCGAGAGACAAACCACGCCAATGCCAGGCCCACGGTCATCGCCCTTGACCTACCCACTCCGCGTCCTCGGCCCCGTCCCCCTGCTCGCGGGTCTCCGCCATGGACGCCTGGGAAGACTTCTGGGCCATGATGTTGTCCGTCCAGGACGCCCCTGTCTGTCTATCACCGGCGAAATTACACTTGGTCACTGTTCCAGCCTCAAGTTTGGCTAATGAATCTGAAAGAAGGGAAGAAGCTGAGTGGCCTCTCTCCCTGGGGTGGAAACATAGTGGGGGCTGGCCCATTCTGCTGGGGTCTCTGAGGCCTGGGTATGGACCTCCAGGAGACCCGGGATGGGACCCGCAAGGCACCCACAGAAACCATGGGATTGCCTTAGCACCCATCCAGGGCCTTAGGTCCCCGTGGAGGCCAGACCTGGCCTGTGCCCATCAGTTCTCAGCAGCAGGAGTCGGAAAGCCTCAGCCGGGAGCCCAGGAGCCCACAGCGATGAGGGCTGCGCTGCTCACCCACGAACGGGCCGTCGCCTCGTGTTTTCAGCCGCACCCCGGCCCCCAGCTCCAGCTCCAGCGCCTCCATCTCTGACTCGGGCATCCAGAACGCCACGGTCTGCTCGGGTGCCAGGCTCTCTGTCAGGGCCAGCAGCTCTGGCTTGTTCACCAGCTCCTTCAGGGCCTCGGGCGTGAGTCTGTCCGTCGCCCCTTTGGCGTCCACCTCTGTAGGAGCACAGCAAAGAGGGTCAGCCCCGCAGCGAGGGCGGTGCCCAGGGAGGACCTCGGCCACCAGGTGCGGGCTGTGTGTCTTCCACGCTCAAGACCCCCTGAAGGCAGGGCGAGAGCCCACCCTCCCAGGGCTCCTCCAGGGGCTGAGGTGGTCCCGGCGTGGGCTCTGGGCCTGGCTCGTGGCGGAGGCTCGTTACTGAGAAAGAATGAGCCACGGAGAACACGAGTGGATGCCAGGACAGAGGCATGGGTGGATCCCCGCACCCCCTCCAAACCTCCTCGCACGGGGGCAGACGGGAGAGGTCCTTCTGCCACCAAAACCCGGAAAAGAAGGAACTCCTGAAGGGCCCCAGCAGCAAATGAGAGCTTGGGCAGGAATGCGGAGGCCAGCAGGGCCCTGGCCTGGACTCCCCGCAAAGGCGGTCAGAGCCCCGAGCCGGGTTTGTGGACAGCTCTGCCAGGCTGAGCTGGGGCACTGGGGTCCCCTGAGTGAATGGGACACGGGAAGGAGCCCCGCCAGGGCTGAGAAGACACTTTCTAGGGGCCGAGAGACCCCGGGAGACAGAGGCAGTCTACAGTGTGGGCGGGACAGAGCAGGGAAGGGCGGAGGCACCTACTGTAGGACGACAGGAGGAAGCCCGTGTTCACCTTCCTGGTGGCGCTGAAGTTGGGCTCGATTTCCTTCCCCTTGGGGTCGAACCTGCGGCGGTGGATGAGACTCGGCCGGACGTACAGCACGTAGTAGCGCTCCTGGGGGGGCGGGCAGAGAGAGTGAGGGGGCCCCACCCTCCACACACACACACACACACACACACACACACTCCCCAACCTCACTCTCTACCCTGGAGCCCCCCACCTCGGCTCCAAAGACATTCACGCCGCACAGATCCCAGGACACAACAACCCCCCCCCCACCTCCTGTTCCCGACCTGTGCACAGGTGCAGGTCCAGGTTTACCGAGGAGGCTCAGTAGGTTAGAGCATCGTCCCCAATACGCCAAGGTGGCAGGTTCGATCCCCGGGCAGGGCACATACAAGAAGCAACCAGTGAGTGCATCAGTAGGTGGAACAACACATCAGTGTTTCTCTCTCATTCTCTCTCTTTCTCCCTTCCTGTCTCTAAGGTCAGTTAAAAAAAAAAAAGAAAAAGATGAGTGGACCCACACCAAGAGATCCTCCACTTTGCAAATAAAGTCGCTTCAAAGCTCCTTCTAACGGCCACCTCCACTGGTGCTTCTAAAACAATTCAACT
>PVKM010043797.1:0-12612 GCA_004027735.1 Carollia perspicillata | reverse complement strand
GCAGAGAGAGGGTAAGTCACTTGCCAAAAGTCACCCAGCCTGGAAGTGGTGGAGCTGGAGTAGAATCCAGGTTTCTGACTATGGAGCTGAAGTTCTCACAAAACCATAATGCCTCTTAAATGACCCAACCAACAGACCCCTTGTTTCAATAGCTAACAGATCTCAAGCCGAAGAGCAGGAATGATGCTTTGACCAGAGTACACACAGTCCAAATAGGACCGAACATCGGGGTTCGTGTCCATCCTCTGCAGTCAGTCACGTAATACATCCCCCTTCCAGGACGACTCTCACACCTGTTAGTAACTGAGAGTCTCTGTTCCACTCTCAGGCCTCCCTTCAGCAATCCCGCTCATCCCACCAAAAGACTCGCTCCTCCTGCTGCAGGTACAAGGAGTCGTCAGCACGCACCAGCACTAGCTGACATGGCTGACAGCTGCCCGAACGTCCCACCCGGTGACAGGAGTGTGCGCCTGATGCCTCCCCAGGCACCGTCCTGACCAGAGGCTGAAGAGACTGTTGTGGACACTGGCACAGGGATCACCGAAACTGAAGAGGAAGAAATGGACAGCGACACATTTTTATCATGTCTACAAGTCGGCACCTTAAGGCTGAGGAGAAATGAAAACTCACACGAGAGGAATTCGGCTAGTCCTGTGTTACTCACGACTAGGCCATCCAGACTCAGCAGAACCAGAAAACAGTCTGTGGGCAGACTGAGACTGGCGCCCGGGGCATGAGGCGCAGGGATGCAGGAGACGGGCAGGCTCTCGGTCTCTCACTGGAGAATTTGTTTCTGTTTTTCCTCATTTTGTTGCCACCGAGTCTCACTAAAAACTCTAACATGTGCAACTTAAACTTGAAACCATTTTTCTGTGTTTAAAATCTTCCAAATGAAGAGGTTCAGTGAGTTTTGACACTATTCGTGTAAAATGCACCTTCCAATTAATCTGCAAAAACTGACATCAAGGAAGATGTAAATTTAAACTCAAAGTTAAATGAAAACTTCTGCAGAATTAGTGGGAATGATTAAAAATGATTTATAATTGTAGCCAGTGGTTTCTTTCTTCCACCTGGATCCACATACCTTTATGAAGTAATTTTTTCACCTACAACAGCCATTAAAGTTTAATACTTAAAACTAAGTACTAAAATAAACTAAAGCACTACACCTGGTTAGCTCAAGGTTATATCAAATCTCAATACAAATATCATTCGTAATTTTTCAAGGGCATTTTGTACCAATGAAATTATTTCTCAGTGTTTTCATATCAGCAGTCTTTAGAATTTCTAAATTTGTGAATATCTTTACAAATTACATACAAATACTACTATAAATTATAAACAGTCTGTAACTGCCAATACGGTAACATTGTAAAACGCACAGCATCGTGCCGACGGAGAGGCATCACCAGAGAAGTTTGCGGAGCACTGTCCAGGCTGTGGTGACAGCGCCCAGCACAGTCCCGCCCTACGCACGAAGTGACACGAGGCCACCAGCCAAGATGGGCTCTTAGGCCAAGGGCTTTTGGGAGACAGACGTGAGTGCAGACATTGACTTGATTTCTATAAATACTGCTTTATAAGAAACCCTAATAATTTTGTGAGCATATTTTCCCTCGTAAAAGAAAGTATTTTAGGGAAAAATATAAAGTAAAAGGTAAAAGCTGCCCTCATGGAAGAGGTTTTTCTATTAAATTTGAGTAAAGAAAAATTTAGTTATTAATTTTTAAAAGGAATTCATCTATCCAAAAGCTCTTCCTAAAATATTGAGTCCATTTATGGAACTGACAAATACATTAAAAAATTGGTATATCTTGAAAAGTACAGAAAAGATGTTTTCATTACTTAATAATACCACATTAAAAAATTCAAGGAAAAAATGATAGTTTTCATCAAGAATAAAAACTGAAGAGGTTATTTCTTGTGATTATCAAATATGTATTTCACACAATTATGTAATGATACAAGAAAAATGTTCATGTTCTTTTAATGTGAATATTTCTGAATGCAGTTTCTAGCTGCCTTGAGCAAACTCCATTCTTTTGTTGCTGTGTTTCTGCAGATCTTTTCCCGAGTCTCTGCGGTGTGTGACATTCTGTTCAATTAGTTGTCAGCATATATCCTTTTACCTTCACTGCAATGACCTTACTTTTTCTAAAATTTCATACAATCAACCTGTTCAATTAAACTCTTCAAAAAGCTGTCCTCAAAATCTACTGCTAAGCAACAGAAACCTATTGAACTAATCTCAAGTGAAAAACATTTCCAAAGAGACATGAGAACAGTAACAGTCACTTCACAATAAATTACTAATTTAATACAGAATATAGTAATATCTTGTTTGAATTTATAAGTAGAGATAAAAAAAATCACCTACAAGCATTTAAGCATTTTATGGGTGTATACATCTACATCTGAACGTATACCAAAATATGTAAACACATTCAGCATATATGACAAATCCCCAAAAAGTAGTTAATTTAGTTTAATGTGTTTGATCAACCCACATGTCACCTGTTCCACAAATTCGGGAAGACAGTATAGCACATCAGTGCACTGCTTTCAAGAGAGCACACTTATTACAAGCTCTTTGCACTTAAAAAAAAATGAAGCTGGTTTCGACAGTAAAATGCAGCATAATGTATTATAGTATATTCAAAGCCAGCTCAGAATTTGAAATATAGGCTCTGAATTATAAAGTGAACTAAAACATTTCATCCACATTTATCTTTAGGGAAAAAGGTTTTGACTGGAAAAAGGCTTTAAAGGCTGACAAGCTTCCTGAGAAGGGTTCCTTAGGCTTCCTGAAAACCATACTGTTCTTAGAAAGTAAATGTGGTGAGTGCAAATGAGTCAGAAACACATGAATTAAATTTTCCTTAAAATACACACAGGTTTAAAAATTAGAGAAAGCGTGCTTGGTAAAGTATGTTTGGAAAATATTACAAAATATATTTCAAAATGTTTAAAAAATACCTTGTGGTACCTTGCAAACTCCAAATGAAGCTTGATTAACCCTTCTCTAGTTTCATAATCATCATTAACACTGCAGGACCTATGTTACGGAATACGGTAGTCATCCCGTGATTAGTTACTTTGTTTAAAGAAGCTATTTAAGATGTGCTAACTGAAAGCATCATGACATCAAAAGCTATACTCAGCTCTAGGGTAGCACTTCTGCTATGGACACTGAACCCAGAGAAAAGCATCCTGGGGCTGCTCTCCTGGTAACAGGTGGCGACAACACACAGCTCTGGACCCGTCACCCGTGGACAGAGCCTGTGGGAATCTTATTAATAAAAGTAACTGTTAGGGCTCTCTGTCACGTAAGTTGGTGGTCTACACGTAATTCATGGAAGCTCTTAGAACGATTGGCTCATTTCATAAAGCCTGTGGGGGGCACTCTGCCCACAGGGCCCCTGCCCTGTCTGCTGCAGACGAGAGTAAATCTAACAAAACATGATCTGCTTGGAGAGGAGAGGGGGCCAGGAGTCTGTTTCTCAATGGGCTTTTATTGGGTGTAATTTGCACAGGAATACATAGCATACACATAAATATCATGAATCATTGTCACGAAGTAATGATCAAACAACAGATAACATTCAAAGAACTACGAGGGCTCATTCTGAGTCAGGGTCAGATAGCTAAAGGGCTATAAAAGTTTGGGGAAATAAACTCATTCTATGCTTGGACCCTTATCATTTAAATTGAGGGTATTAACAAAGCAAATTTCAAAGAACCTTATACATTCTTTCTTAGGCCTGATCACCCTGGGGAACCTGCCCCTTCCAGCACAGGGCCACACCCTCCTCCAGCATTGTTTCAGGCTTAAATCGGGCAGGGGAAGTAAGGCAGCCAAGACACTAGGAGACTTCTTGCAGACAGAATGAGGACTCTGGCTATGTCAAAGCTGAGGGGTGAGGGTCCATCACCTTCTTTCCCTATAGCCCCCCAAGTCCTTCCCTGAGGGCCCCTTCATGATTGTGCCTGTCTTAGGTTGTCTCTCCACTGAGGAATCTTACTTGTCATTAGCTAACTAGTTGTCCACCCAGGACCAAGCAGGTTGAAGTTAAAAGGGGGCAGAGGTGGCACCCCTGCCAGGGAGATAAGCTTTGTTTTCTCAGTGGCTTATGGTCCCAAGGTCTCTTTACTCAGTCTTAGCCATGGGGGTTACAGCTTCTGAAAACAGGCAGGGCAGTTCCCAACAAGCCTGCCCTAAACACAAGTAGCTATGTATTTACCCTTGGACACAGTAAATGGCAGCAATATCCTCAACTTCATTTTAACCCAACACAAGAGACATTATTTTTCCCTACCATTATAAGCATAAATATTGCACCTGGATATATAATCATCTGCTAAAAGTCTTCTAGTAAAAAAGCACTTCAGCAAAGAGAAGGTAAAAAGTGAATAATAACCTCAGAAAATGAGTGAAGGTAACATACTCATTTCAAGAACTGAGTGCCTTCACACTTTACATGTTGAAAATAATCTTGGAATATGCAAAGGAACCAGCTCTGGAATGAAAGCGACCTAGATTCCATTCCCTCTTCCACTCCTTTAGAGCCAAATGACTAGAGCAAGTCACTTGATAAGCCTCAGTTTCCTCCTCTACAAAAAGATAACAATAGCAAATACATCTTAGAGCTAACATATGGATTTAACAAAACAACCAGCAAACATTATAAATGTTAGTTTTAATCCTATGATGTCAATTTGTCTTATATTTCTTATTCTTAACTACCATCAGCTTGGGTAAATAGTCTGTATCATGCATGTTTCAGAAGCTTAAAATTCCTTACTATGCATTTTGCCGCCTGGCTCACTTTTCCCTTACACCACAGCGTTCTCCAAGACCAGAAATAGATATGTCCTGTTTCCCAGCTCAGAATGTGATCTTGACCACATACCTTATCGGCCTGGGTTCAGCTCCTTCACCCATAAGATGAGGGGACTAGACCAAATCATGTGCTCTTAAGTTCAGGTCTCAATGCTCCAAACCTCTGAAAACTTACATGAAAGGTTCTGAGAAGACCTTAGAAAAATTAAAATTAGGGAAGAGGTGGACAGGAAGCAGGCACTGAACACGTGCTCCTCTCCCTCAGCGCCCTTTCCCGCCTGTTCTGGTGTTGCAGGTGCGGTGGCTCTGATCAAGGAGCTGGGAGATCTCAGGTGAATCCCCGACTCCGTCTGGGCCAGGTGCAGCTGACTGACAATGGAGGGCAGAAAAGCCACTGGCACTGGCTGCCAGCATCTGAGCCAGCCCTGAGTGAAGCAGCCAGGTGAGATGTGAGTCCACCCTGCCTTGCGGCCTGTCCACTGGAAAGGAAGCAGCTGAGGCCAGCCAGGCACAGCTCTCACCTCACAGTTTCTGAGTATTTTTTTAAAGACCTGGATTCTCTGAGCAAACACCCATGTGAGCCAGAGACCATGTCACCTTACTAGGAAGCACTGGCCATGTGCACTTAAGAGAGTGGAAAGGACTGAAGGGAGAGTGAGAAGGCTCTAGCTATAAATGTCTCCTACTTTTGTCCTTCGTTCTTTTCTTTTCTACCTGTAAGAGATCAAACCTTCATTAGTCGTCACAGCAAGAAAAAAGGGTAGGGTCATGAATTGCTGCTAGGTGCCTTCCAGCTATAAATATTACACAACTGCATGACAACATAATTTTGCATAGATATCTACTTTATATTTGGTCTACCTCTTCTTTGGAACACTTCTGGAAGCTAAAAGTAAAACCAGAAAGGTCACAGCCAAGAGAAAGAACACAAAGCACTACAGCTCAAACAGTAACCCTCACTACCACTCCTCATCCTCAAACAACTGTCCTCCTAATCTACCCGTGATTCTAACAACTGTTTCACTGGGTTCACTGAAGACTGGGAGTAGGAAATGGAAAGAGAAATAAAGGTTGACTGAGTGATAACGGGAGAGTAAAAACGCTATGAAGGCAAACACCAAAACTCAAAGACCATTTAGTGCCAGGCAGAAAAGCCCTGCTACCCTCCACTAGCTGTCCACGGGAGCACATCAGGGGGGTAACTCTGAATCAGAAAGAAAATGTTAAGTTCAAATTGTCTATTTTACAAACTCAGAGAAAAAGTGTGATGCGTTTCAGCAGGGTTTCAATAAAAAAGCAATTAAAAGTAGATAAGCATATGAAAAGATGCTGAACATCAGGTCATTAGAGAGCTGGAAACCAAAGCAGCAATAAGACGCCACTGCACACCTATCGGAGTGGGGAAACTGAGCACGGAGACCACCAAACGCTGTGAGGGGGCGGAGCAGCACGAACTTGTACTCACTGCTGTGGGAAGGCCAACGGTGCGACCGCTTTGGAAAAGAGTTCGGCATTTTCTTAAAAACTTTCACACACTCTTACCATACATTCCAGTGACTGTACTCCTAGGTACTTACTGAAAGTAGCAGGTCCACACTAAAGCCTGCACGTGAATGTTTGTAGCAGTTTTACTCCTAACTGCTAAACCTTGGAGCAACCGAGCTGTCCTTTGGTAGGTGAGCAAAGGAGCAAACTGGCGCTGCCCCCGTGGTGTGCTGTATTCCATGGCAGAAAGGAACAGGCTGTCAAGCCACAGACAGACATGAGAGAATGTAAAATGCATATTGCTAAATGAAATAAGTCCGTCTACAAAGCTATTTACCATGATTTCAACTATATGACGTTCTGGAAAAGGCCAACTCTAGAGACAGTAGAGATCAGTGGCTGCCAGGGGTTGAGGAAGAGGGAAAAATGAACAGGTGAGCGCAGAGGGTTTTAGGGCAGAGGAGCTGCTCTGTGTGACACTCTCATGGTGGGTACGTGACGTTATGCTTTTGTTAGAGCCCAATGAACCGTACAGCACAGAATGAGCCTTAAGGTGAACTATGAACTTTAGTAACGTGTAGGGGAACACCCCAGAATGGAATTTATTTATAAAAAATTATGTACGTATTCTTACATGTTTAGACTCCAGTCACCTTCAAAGTACTCCTCATTTAATGCAGCACACCTGTCAAGACATTTTTCCCATGGCTCAAAACAGTCTCTGAACTCTTTGATTTTGATGCCTTTTAGAGCTTCTGCTGTTTTTTATTTCACCTCTTCCACATCAGCAAAACGTTTCCCTTTGAGGACTTTTTCCATCCAGGAAAACAAAACAAAAAAAAAGTTGCCTAGGGTGAGACTGGGTGAACGGGGAAGGTGGAACATGGCAGGCATGCCGTTTTTGGTCAAAAACTGCTGAACACTCAGCATGTTATGGTCAGATGCACTTGTAAATCACCCATCATGCAATGGGCAAATGCACTGAGTCTTCAAAAAAAATTCACTGAAGCTGAACACAGCCTCTCACAACAACGCCAGCTGGTACACTGCTACAGATGGGTTCCTAGAACACTCACCTAGTGGGGGAAGCCTGTACTACAAGGGGCCCGCCCTCCAGTAGATAATTCTGTTTTTGGGGGGCGCTCCTCATAATCATGCATCCATATGGATTCCATTATAATAAATGTACCACACCAAAGCAACACGTTGATAAAAGGGGAAATTGGAGGGGTGGAGGGAGAAAGTATATAAGAACTCACCTCGCTGTTTAATTTTTCTGTAAGTCTAAAACTGCGAAAAAAAGATAATAAAGTCAGTGAATTTAACAATTTTGGGGACTCATAAAATCAGACAAATCAGAGTCCTCTCAAAAATTCACCATACAGAATATTCATTTGCAACGGTGCTACATAAGTAACACAAGTGTATGTATTAAACCAGTTATCACAGTTGAAAAGCCACTCATCTTACCTGCATTGACCTTGAAATTATTCGTATAACACATGGCAAACACAAAATGTCAGACTTATAACGTGGTTCTTTAGGAACTAAAATCCTGGGAAAGCCACCGCTTCCTCGGAAGGGACCTGGTACTCCCACTGGGTGTCACAAGGGGGCCAGTGACTGCACATCAAGTCGGAACCACAAGGAGAACTCTGACAGGCAACACTCTGAATATTTATTACCAAATTACAACCTATGCGCGGACACAAGTAAGCTCGTGACACAGCAAAGTTAGCAGCACAAAATGTAAGGAAAATCACATTTAATAAATACAGTTTAGAAACATCTTCTTTAAATTAGGTTCAAAATACTGGGAGACAAACACTGAAACAAAAATCTCAACACACACACCATCATAATAACATAAGAGATCTTGCTGGACACTGTCCACACCATGAGAACTGGAGGTGCCTCTGCTTCGTCCACAGTCTGAATAACGTGTGTCTATCCCACGTGTTTTCATGAAGTACTTAGGTTCTTGAGACAATGGAAACAAATTAGGTTCCCAGACTTTTCATGCTGTCAGGTTAGCTTGTATTTATGAAGCTGTGAGAAACTAGGAGGACGTGTATATAACAAAGCTGGTCACAACGAAGACAAAAGGGGTAATAATTCAGACATTTCACAGAAGTTTAATTTGAATATGTGGCTTTGACAGAGAAAGAAAGACAAATATTTTAAATAAAGATTTCAGGGTTAAAGTAAAAAGTCAATGGGAAGAGGGCAAGAGGAGAAAGAAGGGAACACTTAAACACACAAATCTGCGTGGATGATGAGCTGAATTTAAATACAGTTTCTACTCCTCCCCACCTAAAACTAAGTCTGGTTAACTGAGGTAGAGTCTGGAAATAACATGTGCAAAGGCTCAGGTTTTCCGAAGGGCAATATTTAGTCATTTCAAAGGTTGTAAGACAAAAGTGCATTTTATAGTTTTGAACATAAAATCAAACGAGAGCCCTTTCACTGGAGGAAAACCTCTATGCTAATTTCCTGTTTCTCGTGCCAGATTTCCACATGCACAAACACCTACACCCTGCTGGTGACAAAGCAAAGTTGTGTCCAGCCTATTTATAAACATACATAAAATAAGGTCAATTAAGAAATGAGGATGGTAAAATTAAAAGAATAAATGTCATGATACTACCATAATTTTTTTTGTTTTGTTAATGAGTCACCTGGAAATTTAGAAATGTTTAAGCTAAAGTGGTCCAGAACCTAATAAAAATTTAAAAAATATATTGTTAATTTGTGAATGTTTAAAAACATATCTATCATCTTAGGGATTTTACTTTTAAAATACTTACACAGTTTCCACATTAAGAAACAATATTAAAGCAAATAAATGTCCTAAAAAATTAAATAAGTATGAAAAAACTAAAAGTATAAATAAGTAAACATAGTTATTACAACAGAGTTTTTAGCTTTTCCTGCAAAAATAATTAATGAAGATGAGAATAAAACATCTGGAGTTCATTTTTATCCCCTAATGTTCCCTCCAACTGTAATTCCTACTTCTTTTCTGTTGTGACAGATTCTGAGATTCACATAAATATTATGTGCATCACAAATTAAGTGGTATATAAAAATAATCATACAATCATAAAGTTAAAGAACAAAAGATACAAAAATATTAAAATAATTACCATTGTTTCCTCAAATAAGTTAAAATGGCCATTTCTTGGAAAAGGCCAGCAAGTATCCTAAATGCTTTGTGCCAGGTTGTGGCTCAGTACCGGTCCGAGCCTGTTCGGAGCCAGGCTCACAGCAGCAGGTGAGCCTGCATGTGGTGCTCTTGAATCACCGGGAAACCACTCCCCACGCCTTGGTCTGTGGGAAAATTGCCTTCCACAAACCATCCCTGGTGCCAAGAAGGTTGGGGACCGCTGCTTTATGCCTATCATACAGAATGCATCCTAAGGTATGTATCATCGATAAGACTGAAGGAAGAGTGGGAATCTGCTATTACACAAAATAGACTCAGTGATCAAGACAATACTGAAGGAGCCAGAGCCCACATAACATGAAAGACCTGCCTTAGTCCTCCCGCGCCTCTCAGGTCAGGCTCGGGGAGCGTGAAAGAACCATGTCAACTGCTTCATCTTACGACTCACACTGTGACTTCAACAGTGCACACGGAAACTTCCTACAAAGGAATTCAAACAGACTCAGGCTGCTCCAAACCTAGAGGCTATCGCTAATCTCATATATAATACAGTCAGGCTACACGGAACAAAGGGGAAGAGTAACAATTACATTGTACACTTGGACTGTACGCACACACTTTTCCTGAGGTATCTGTTTGTTTGTTCATAGTAGATTTAGATTCATCAGACACTTACCTGCTCATTTTTTGCGTAGTGATTTTAGCCTATTTTTCGACAGTCAAATATCATATCATAAAAACTACAGTCTCAGGAGCTCAGATGAAGCCCCTAGTTATGTAGCTGGACACATGTGTGTGTCCTCTTCCAAGTTGTCCTCATATTTCTAGAGACCAAGGTCCAAGCTCAAGAGGGTCTGGTCACTCTGCAATGCCTGTGCTGCTACTGACCGGAAGACAAAGTCTGTGATGCCCTTGTCTACTGCCCACCTGCATTACTAAAAGGTTTCAGTCTACATTAAAGAGCCACTTGTCTGTTACATTTCATCAGTATTAATTCCTTTAAAAAATGAAGAACTTAGGAGAACAAAATATTTACACACAACATGTAACATGTTTACATGTCTACCATAATTATATGTGTACATGTTTGTAATAAACATGTAGCTTAGAAATGACAAAACTGATTAATGAAACTAGCCAGATCTTTAAGTTACATTTTTCAGATAAATGAGTATCAGTTCTAACTTTAAAACAGATTTAAAGAGCAAAACAGAGAAAACCTTTTCCCTATTTTCTTTCCAAAGCACACTCAGGTTACTGTGCCTCTCCATGTATAACCCAAACTCGTTTCATTAGCTGCACTCGAGGCCACACTGTATAGTTATGGGAAGTGCCCAGCCAGACCTGTGCTGCATGGGCCAGCTCCATAAGCGTAAGGCCCGCATCAGGCTCTTCCCTGCCCCAGCCCCCACCGGGCTGTTGTACACAGGAAGCACCCGAAGCAAGTCTGCTGAATGCAGGAACTACCTGATGAGGTGTGTGCAAGACAGAACTGCACAAACCTAGTCCTAACACCTCAGCGCTGTAAAATCCAAAACACTCATGCTTTCAGATGAATGACAGGGACCAAACCTTTCTAATTTGGTAAAGCAGCATAGAAAAAAAATGCAACAACACTCCCATGCTGGGTAAAGCGACGTGCTGCCTGGCAGTAACACTGTCGTGCACACAATGCACCGCCGGCAAAGCAGAACACGTGAGAGGTCCCGCGGGGTGGTTTCAGGGGCTGAAGATGCACGGTGCGTTCAGCATCCACCGACAGAACAAAACAAGAAATAAAGGAAACAAAAAAGCTTGCCTGACTCACTTAACTTGCTAAAGATTAGCTTCCAGGAAGCTTGAGTTTCCATATACTGCTTAACTAATAATTTTTAAAAATCACAATTACTATATCACTATCCATGAAGAATTTTTTCAAAAATGAAATACATGCCAAGAGAAGTAACACAAAACCAGGAAAAATGGTCTCATTAACTAAAGAATACAAGCAAGTTTCAATGATTGCTCCTAGTACTTCAGAAAAAAAACATACTAGATGGAAACAGTTTGTAAGATTATCTTAGTGGGATTATTTCTTTAATTACAAATGAAAGAAACAGCCTGGGCCGGGAGACTTGGTTGGTTGGAGCACCGTCCTGTGCACCAGAAGGTTGCGGATTCAATCCAGTCACATTCCCAGGTCTCTCTCTCTCTCTCTCTCTCTCTCTCTCTCTCATCCTGTTCTCCCGAAAATCAATAAACATATACTCAGATGAGAATTTTAAAAATGAAAGAAATATGTCCCAAATGAAAGAACAGACTAAAACTCCAGAAAAAGAACAAAATGGAGACAAGCAATCTACTCGATGCAGATTTCAAAACACTGCTTATAAGGGTGCTCAGTGAACTTGGGGGAAGAGTAGATGAACTTACCGAGCACTTCAACAGTGTAAAAACAGAATATAAAACCATAAAAAAGGACGAGTCAGAAATGAAGGATACACTAACTGAAGAAAAATTTACAGGGAATCAACACTGGAGTAGATGAAGCTGAGCATCAAATCAGTATTTTGGAATATGAGGAAGCAAAAAAACAACAAATCAGAACAGCAAGAAGAAAAAAGAATCCAAAGAAGCGAGGATAGTGTAAGAAGCCTCGGGGACAACTTCAAGTGTATCAGCATTTATAACATCGGGGTCCCAGAAGGAGAAGGAGGGAGGAAGAAATTGGAAACCAATCTGAAAACATAATGACAGAAAACGTCCCTACCTTGGTGAAGGAAACAGACATCCAAATCCAGGAAGCACAGACAGGCCCAAATAAGATTAACTCAAACAGGCCCAAGACATATCATAATTAAAATGCAAAAGGTTAAACACAGAGAACCTGAAAGGCAGAAAGAGAAAAGCAGTTAATTACCTATAAGGGAGTCCCCATAAGACTGTCAGCTGATTTCTCAACAAAAACTTTGAAGGCTAGAGAACTTCTGGCCATGATGTTGGCGTAGGTAAACACATTGTGCCTCATTGCACAACCAAAAGGACAACAAATTCTAAAACAAAAAACAATCAGAACTGACAAAAAAATTGAACTGTATGGAAATCCAACAACCAAGGAGTTAAAAGAAACATTCATCCAGAC